>JAAGNO010020181.1:0-23910 GCA_033439905.1 Ceryle rudis
CCTTGTTTGTTTATAACAGATGGGGTAGACTCTCTTCTTCCTTTCACTAGTACGAATCAATAGTTACTACGTTAAAGTCAATGAATTCACACGGTACAAAATCAATGCAAAGCAGAAAGGAAACAAATCAGTGTATTAAAGTAACAGGTAGTATTTTGCCTGTCCTCATATTGTGGGTACTATTATCAAAGGTATTTTCGCCCTGCTGCTAAGCCAAATCAAGTATTCATGATCTGCTTCTCATAGCTGAAAAATGTATTTTAGATTTTCAAACAGAGCATTTCAAAGTGTTTCTGTGAACCAGAATTTAAGACCTTAAAAGTTACATTGAACTTGGGATTTTTTTGTTGTTGTTGTTTTGCAAGACAAAAATATTGGCAAAACAACATGTGATTCTCCACAGTAAATATAGAAAAGAACCATTCTTTGGGACGTGTTGAGCTTGCAGCAAAGCGAACAAAGACACTGCCCCCCTTTATTGCTCTCAAACATTCCTAAAGAAATCAACTTTTACGTGAACAGGTTTTTTTCCCTGTCTGGAAACTAGGTAGAAGAAAAGGGAGACAGCACACAAAGCACAGCGGTGAAAACAGTGGGGAAAATACCTATTGCATCTGGGGTATGTTTTGTTTAAAGTCATGCAGAAACGACCCGGAGCTTGGGCACATGAAGTGAACTGGGATTTAGCCGTTGACTCTAATAGGATAATTCAGTGTCTCAGCACTGGCCGTACACTCAAAACAGCATCCTTGTGGTCACTTTGTTGTCTCTGGCCATGGCAAATGCTGTTGTACTCTGCCCTCTCCCCAGTCTGGCCCATGGCTTTGGTCACCTTTACACATCTGCATGTCCCTCTGCTGTCTTTTCATCTGCACTGAGCTGGAGCCTCTCATTTTCCTTCACTTTTTCATCCCTGCTCTCTCACGCCTGCCCCTTCTCACCCCTGCTGGCCACTGGCCGGAGCTAAGCCCATCACTGGAGGTGGTAATGCCTCTGAGATAACATATTTAAGAGAGTAAAAATTGCTGTGCAACATCATCTGGGAAAGGAGTGAGAATATGTGGGAGAAACAGCCCTGAAGACACCAAGATCAGTGAAAAAGGAGGGGGAGGAGGTGCTCCAGGTGCTGGAGCAGAGATTCCTTTGCAGCCTGTAGTGGTGAAACAGGTTGTCCCCCTGCAGCTCATGAAAGACCATGGTGGAGGACGTCACGGCAGAGGAGGTGGATTCCTGAAGTAGGCTGTGATCCCATGGGAAGCCTGTGCTGGAGCAAGCTCCTGGCAGGACATATGGACCCATGGAGAGAGAAGCCCACACTGGAGCAAGTTTGCTGACAGGACTTGTGACCCTGGTGTGGACCAATGCTTGAGCAGTCTGCTCCTGAAGAACTACATCCTGTGGAAAGGACCCATGATGAAGGAGTTCATGAAGGCCTGCAGCCCATGGGAAGGACCCACCTCTGTGAAGTTCATGGAGGACTGTCTCCCATTGGTGGGACCTCACACTGGAGCAGATGGACGGTGTGCGGAGGATGGAGCAGCAGAGACGAAGTGATATGAACTAGACCACAGTCCCCATTTCTTGTTCCTGGAGAAGGGGGAAGAAGGTAGAAGAGTGGAGAGTGAAGCTGAGACTAGAAAGAAGGGAGAGGCGGGGGGGAATGTGTTTTTAGATTTGTTCTTACTTTTCATTATCCTACTCTGATTAATTGGCAATAAATTAAATTAATTTCCCCAAGTTGAGACTGGTTTGCCCGTGACAGTAATTGGTGAGTAATCTCCCTGTCCTTAGCTTGATCCATGAGCTTTTTGTCTTATATTGTCTCCCCTTGTCCTGTTAAGGAGGGGGATAGAGCACTGGCACCTGGTGTCCAGCCAAGGTCAACCCACCACAGGGAGCTTTTTGTTCAATTTATTCTTTTAATCAGAAGCATCTTCACAATTTCTAAGAAAGAGATGGCAAAAGATGTGGCCCTGTGGTGTCTTTAGCATACACCTGATGTTGTAGACTGAAAGATTTGGAAGTTGGGGGAAGTTTGTGCCAGTATGAGATTGTTACACAAATATTTGGACAACAAGCATGTGGATCCAAAGTGCTCTAGAGATGAGCCTCTCAACCATCATGATCTCCTGTCTTTTCAGTGTAGAGGTGTTTTGGTCACAGTCTGTGAAAGATCAAAATCTTCTGATGCAGCAGAACAGAGTTGCTCCAGGGACCTGCTGCCAGGAACTTCAAAAGATCCTGCAAATAAAGCGAGAAGAAGAACTAAAGACCAGAGATAAAGGATAATGCTGGCTTCTGCCTAGTCTTTCTGAAGAGCTATAGGTACAGACAGACTCGAGGCCAAGCACCCTGGTCTTTCTTAATCTGCTTAAAAGGGTTAACAGCAGGCAGGAATCTGCTGTTGTCTCTAACAGGGACATTAGAGAGGTGCAGGGAAGTGCTCAGAGGGCTCAAGAAGATGAAGCAGGGCTGTTGTTCCGCACAGAAGTCTCTTCTCTTTGGAGGAGATGCTGTGTAATTCATGTGGCTCTTGCACTTCAGCCACACATTTCTCAAAGATATTGCCTATCTTTCATCTTTGTACTTTTTAATAAAGAACAAATAAAAAAACCCCAACCAAACAACCACCAAACCTTTTCAGGGTCCATCATTTTAATCTCGATTAGAGGTGTTACCTGATTACTTAATCCACGTTCCATTTGATTCCTTTACCACTATTTTCCCTGTATTAGCCTACAATCATTCAATGAGAAGCCAGAAGATGAGACCTAATCTCCTCTTAAAGCCTGGGCAGCTTTAGTTCTCTGTAGTGCACATGAGATGTACTGAAATGGCCTTTTCATCTCTGGGTTTGCATATGGAGCAGGCTCCTGCTTGCTCAGGCAGTGATTTTCCACCAGCATGACAGTCTCCAGCATTTTCACTCCCAGTTATCTCTGAGCTGCTCATGGTCTTAGCAGCAGCTTGCCACTGTCAGTGCAGGACCCAGAGTGATTGGTCCTTGCTGAAGTCCAGATTACCCCCAGCTCAGGCAGTGCAAAACTGCCCAAAGGATTTGTTGCATGGAGGGCAGAACCAACACTCTGCAATGGCTCTCTGCTTGCACTATTAGTAATTGCAATTTAAGGTCTAATTCTCATCAGTAGGATGATCCCTCCAGCCTGTTCCAGCCCTTTATTATCTCTCTTCCAGGGTGCTTTCATGTGCCTTGAGCAGCAGATGGGGGAGGGACTGGTGCAAAGGCAATCTCCAGCTCTGAAATTCGTAGCTGGGCATCACGCATGCGAGCCACTGCTAGCTGACCACGCTCATTGCACAGCTGTAGGGTGACGCTCAAAGCCACGAATCTCATGTTTTTTACTTTTCTTCTTGTTCTACAAGCATCTAACCTAATCACAAAAGTTGTTTTGCAGATGGTAAGAAATACGAAATAACTCATGCCTGCCTGCTGTCTACAGACTCATCAAACTCACAACTGTTTCCCTCGGCCCTCTCACTGTGCTTATTTCTTGTTCGTTAGTTCTCCAGAATCACTTCTCTATTTGCTTGTCCTTCCACCCACCTTTACCTCCTGCCTTGTGTGTGATGAATTTCCTTTCATTTTTTTTATTTCTTACAGTGAGTCTAGTAAGATGTGGGACAGGGAAGATATTCCTTGTTTCCTAGTAGTAAACTCTCCTTCCTCTCACTCCTTGAGCTGTCTGTACTAGTGTGCTCTAGTTAACACCTCCCCACACCCCCACACCCCCTTGCAATTGATACATACCCAGAATTTCCTTGAGGATATTTAGTGGCACACCGAATCAATCACCGAGCACATCACATTAACTCTGCTGTAATTATTTTCTCACAATTACACAATTTTATTGAAAAAAAGAGAGCAAGCCAATCACTGTCAGTAAAAGCATTTCTGAGATGATTTGAATATTCCAAAGTAAAGATTGGCAACACCATATCCTGAACATTTCTGCTTCTGCGATCTCTTTGTTCATTTGACTACTCAGTTAGAAATTATTTCTAATTTCAAAATGCATCACTGACTGAAAGTTTGGTTCCCATCTGTTCCTGGCTTCATGGTTTCTGCTTCATGAGATCATTTCCAGAAATGCATTAGTTATACATTCTTGCAGAGCAAGTGTGGGTATTGTTTGCAAAAGCACTTACTGTAGCAGCCACTGAACATTAATAAACATGACACCTCTCCTGTTTTCTTTATGCAGTGAGGTTTCTGCATTAAGTCATCCACCAAACAGAATCACTGTTTCACAGGTACTGCTATGCAATAATTATCAGGCAAAATCATCAGTTAATGAATGAACCAGTCTTTGGAACAACTGCTAAAAATTGTAATGCAAATCCCAACCCTGCACCCAGAGTCAATTGGGTACTCTCAGACGTACTTATTTATGGCACCCATTAGATGCTAGTACAAATTTAGCAACAGGAGCTGGATTTCTGAACAAAGATCACATTTGGAGCAGAGTGTGGGCTGGGATTAACAGAATGATAAGCAGATGACCGAGGCTTTTTTCATCTCCTTTTCTTCGTGTTATGGGAAGAAATCTAGTACCTTCTGCTGAATACAGAGGGGGACCAAAGGATTTACTCTGTAGTGAGATTCCTCATTTTGCCTGGTTTAAAGCCATAAAGCCTTTTCAGAGCCTTTTTCTTGTGCAGAGCTAGTAGGTGGATACATATAATGACACACTAGGATCTGTGTGACATTCAATGGCATGCAATTTGGTTTGCCATTTTAGAAGTGGCAGCTGTAACTTCACCCTCCAGACCTGCAGCTCCTGCCAGATGGGACTGTTAGGAGGAACAAGAAGGGTTCTAGTCTGAGAAGCAGCTCTCAGAAGAAAAGCTCTTTCCAAAACAAGTTTCACTGTCCGTAGCTGCATTCCTGAACTCAAGGCAGTGATGGGAGCAGGAAGGAGTGATGCTGTGTATTTGGGATGATATATAGGTGAACTCCAGAAAAACAAGGTGGTTTTCACATGAAGATATGTGCAGAGCTGAGCTTGGAGTGGAAGGGACTGCTTCTCCAGAGGAAAACCGTTTCCTCGTCATCGTGTGTGTGCTACTGCTGTCTGGAAACTCATGGTCCTGAGCAGAGCTTTTTGATGGATGCATGATCTGCTCCTCAGACAGTGTAACACAGTTGGCCAACCTCGTCCAGGCAGTTGGGTTGCTGATAACTTTGGCTTTACACTTATTTGCAGTGGTATAGTTAATGGCACCATGCGCTTAATATTAAATGACATGTTATTGCCTGGAGTTAACTTAAAAAAGCTTCAGGGTCTCTTGCCTGGTTTTCTGCATTAAGAAAGTGAGAGTTCTGAGTCCTCAAGGCTGGTTTTTTTCATCTTCTGCTACAGTGACAGTCTTATGAGGTGTGTGGTCACAGAGAGGGAGTGACTGAGTGCTGTGCAGCAGGCTGAAGGGGCAGAGTGGATGGTGATGGTCACTGTAAGGCTTGATGCTGTTGATCAATGCCCTTCTCTGGTTTCGGCTGTATTGATTCCTGCACAACATTTGCACAACGTCTCCCTTCCGTTGTGTGCAACCAAGTGCACAATGAAAGGCAGGGGAGAGGAAGCTCAGAGATCTGTGGGAAACTGAGAGATGCACATGTAAATGACAGTCTTTGAAAAGGCTCCACTTTGAGCACCTACTTTGGAGACTGGATGTATTTTTATGGTTTGCTTAAGTTATTGGGTTTTGTTTTTTTTTCCAGGCATGTAGCACACGCCAGTATGGCACTGAGCCATGGTGCAGTGAAGAGCACGAGGTGCTTTTTGTGAGGTGTAGCTTTCATGCCATTTCCACTTGCATTGTATGTGTTGGTGGAACAGCAGGTGTTGACTAGTGGGAGGCTTGTGCAGTTTTTTCACCTTCAATACACAGTCTGTTCGACTGGTCATCCCCCTGGCCGTCATGGGCCAAGCTGACTCTTCCTGCGTTTGATGTTTGAAGAGTGCTTGTAGTTTTGCAATCAGTGAAGTCAGGGTGTGTCAATGCACAGGAGGATAAGGAGGATCACTTCAACTCGAACATAAAGCTCCTTTCTTTTTTTCCTAAAGTGTGAATACTTAAATAATAAGAGGCATTTCATTCTGCAAGATTTGAAACTTACTTTGTTCTCTTTACAGGAAGCCTCAGGGTCATTATGACCCACCATTCCTCTTGGTGGCTGCACAAAAATCTCAGGAGATGGCGGGGACCAGCCTTAGCTGCCTATGAGCTCCCACAGGGAGGTGTTTTCCTTGATAGGTGGAGGGAACAACAGCAGAAAGTTTTAGTGGTAAATGCAGCAGTCCCAGCTGAGTGAGTCCCATGGCCTGAGGATGCGGGGTGGGTGAATCTTGCTCTTACTTTCTGTGTTGTTGGACAAAAGGGAGGAGGATGTGAGCTATCATTTTGATGGACTGTCCTCTCGAGCAGTAACATGAATCTGTGACATCTGCCTGGGTATTCCCATTCCTTCGTCACGTACTGCTTGGCCAGAGCAAGGCTGTGCTATGCCTCCCTTCCACCCAAGGTTTCTCCACACGCTCCTCACTGACTGCAAGGTTGCTTCTCCCAGATCCTTCCCATTTCAGAGGCATTACTCTCTCCTCCTTTCTTTCACCAAGTTACTATCTTTCTTTCACCTGCCCGCTCTTTGCTTCTTTAGCTTAAGTTGAACAGCAGTTAGCATCAGAATGCTACTGAAATTAAACTGTTAAATTCCTATGATCAGGACAGTGAAAGCAGTCATCACTCATTTCTTGGTTTCTGTAGCAGGAAACTGGAAAACTGCTTTAACTGCTTTTTCACTCCATACTTCTGGCATTTAGTTCTCACTTCTTCACAGTCCTCAAAGCTTTTGGACCCTGTGAGACCTTTTCTATGTTAGTGGGGTTTTTTTGGGGTTTGTTTGTTTTTATTTTTCTTTCACTTGTGTGCTTCTGAGCTGTACCCCAGGGAACTTCTTCAGCTGTGAGAGTTGGTTGAATGCTCACTGTCTGTAGCATTGGCTGTGCTGCATCAGATTTTGCAGGATTGTGGTTCATAGGACTAAGTCTCTGCAGCGCCTGTAGTTGGGGTGCTGGTTAAGAGCATTTCTGGGACATTGCAGTTATAAACATGGTCTGACTTCTGCAGGTTATAGAGGGGCAGGCTGACCTGGCTTCTTCTTCTGAATTCCCCAGTTGTTGATGTTGTTGAGAGTCATGAATGCAAGAGCTACAGTTCCTAGTGAGTTCCACTGAGTGCTTTCATTTGCTTTTCCACAGGCTGTCTGGATACTTCAGACTTGCCCCTTGTTTCTGCAAGGCATTACCTCCATATAGACAGCTCATTATTGCAATATGTTTTGTAGTTTGCTAAAAGGTATCCGAAGGGATTTTAGTGGTTAAAAAAAAAACCAAAACCACACACGTTTATCTTGATGAAATTTGTATTAATAGCTGCATATATTTCAGCTGAATGAGTTTCCTGCACAACCGAACACGCTCTGTTCCTTCTGACAGAGCTACAAAAGGCTTGGCTCTCAGTCAGCACGTCTCGATACAGTGTTAGTTATTTGTATGAGGAGATCACAGCCAGTGTCCAGCTCTGCCATTTTTCTGCAAGTCCCGTAGCATTCAGTGTTTCTAAAGCACCAGATCTTGGACTAGTGGGTGGGTATGAACAGCTACTCCTCTCCCCCTCCTGGGAAAAACTCACCTTAGCAGACAAAAAGGAAAGCTTCAAAGACCAAAATACAGGTTAAAATTCAAAAAGGAGAAACCACCTACAGCCAAAAGTGATAAAAATTGGTTGGTGTATACACATTGCAGTTCTGTAAACTGCAGTACCTGTGTATAGCACTACACTGGGCTAAGTGGCTCATCAAGAACCGTGTGCAGGATATAAAGATGGTCTTTGATTCAAAATATTTATGCACTGCTTTCATTTTAAAACTCATTTTAAGGCAGAGCTGTGATTTTTGGCTATTTGAGGTAGTTATGAATGGTGATGTTCATACCTGCAGTGGAAGTAGGCTTCTGCTGACACCTGAAAGTCCCGAGATTGATATCCCCTGACCTCATGGTGAGGTTTGCCATGGAAAAATCCCAGAGGCCAGGTAGTGAGCTGCTTTATACAGATATTTGATGTGGTAGTTCATTAGATGCACCAAGGGTTTGAAGGAAAAGTCATTTAAAGTTGAACAAAACCACTACAAAAACAGTTTTTTCTAGAGAAAAAAAAAAAAAAAACAAAAAACAACAACAACAAAAAAAACCCCAACAAACAGCTCCATGAATTTCTTGATGTTTTAGTAATGAAGTTGAAGTAAAACTTAGAAATGTCATTTAGAACTGCAAAATAGAAATGTGACATTTTGAACAGTGGAAAACAAAGAATTTTGACTCACTCCTTCAAAAAATGTGTTTCTGTGGAGTTTTTTCCTACCAATTCACACTCATTGGTTGATCACAAAGCAATGTTGCTCCACCCCCAATCCTGACACCATTTGGAACCAGGACGTTGTGGCCAGTCTTGGCGTTGGAGTGTGGTGGTAATAGTTCTGCACATGCAGGCACACAGGCAAGGACCCTTGGTGTGGCCACGTGAAACAAAAGGCAGTGTGAGCAGAGTCTGCACAGTGCCTGCCATGGCACTGCCAGAAAGGGAAGGGCTCTTCTTCTTCCTAGCAGTGTGGGAGATCAACTGGTCAACTACTTCAGCAAGAGTCAATGCTAATAGGAAAATCAGCCAGAGGGAAAAAAAAACAAACCTCACCAGTTCTACCTGGTCAACTTCTTCACAACTTTAATTGCGAAGGGTGTTCTGTGAAGAGCAGGAAATTAAGATTTTTATCCTTTGACTGTCTGTTTTGGGGATTTTTGCCAGTGAAGTGAGATCCAAGTGAGTAGCTGTGCCAGAAACATATGGTAGCTCTGAGATTCCCAAACTCTGCCCCTGGTGTTGCAGTAGTGCTTTCAGCCTAGGCCAGGGCAGAAAAGAAAGGAAAACTCATTGCATAAGTGATCCAGGTGTTGTGAACTGGGCTGTAGCTGGAAGTGAGATCGAACCTGGGCATCCTGTGAGCTGTGTAGACATGGCAAACAGATCTTCCTCCTTTGCTGTGGAGGTACATTGGGAAGAATCACTGTGGAGGGGGGTGGGAAATTCACTGATAACGTTTGTGATTTTTCTTAGGAGGAAAGCAATTGGAACTTGTTCAAGTATTCAGTTTTGTTTGTCAGGTATTACCTTGCCAGACTCTTAACATCAAAAGAATCACCATGAGAAGTTAGGGTTGCTACAACTGTTACATGTTCTACACCATAAAATAATGCAACTTTACCTTAACTCTGTCCCTTGTCCATTTCTGTTCACATCGTTGCTGTTTTTCCTTGGAGTCAAAGTAGCTGATGGGGCTCAGTGGAAGAAGGCTGCTGAACAAAGGAATAAGTCCAGGAAGGTTGTTACAGGGATGACTGAAGATGGGCATCTCCAGTAGGAAAGTCAAGGTCTCTGGCACCGTGCTGTGCATTGACTGTGGCAGTGGCACGGCACGTGCCTGGGGGTGATTTTCTCTAAGGTGGAATAAACCTCCTTGGAAGTGAGATGTTTAATCAGCACCTTTAATGTGAGGCGGTGTTACAGATGATTAAGCAAGGAGCTTGTACTCATAAAAGCAAATGTGAAATTACTCAGGAGTGGCAGCAGGTTGGGAGGAGATTTGCAGAGTTTGATATTGGAAGGAGCACAAGTAAGTGATGAGAAGCGGTACGGGTAGCAAAGAAATTTTTAATGTTCCCTGGTATCCCCTGTGCCTTTGAGACTGAGATTTGGGACCAAGTGCTTCCTGAATGGGAAGCAGTGAACTTCTTTGTGGTTACTGCTTCACTCCTATGCTCAGCAAAGCAGTGTTCTGGATGTCTCTGTGCATAAACACAGTGACATCGAGGGTAGATGACTGTAGCCAGCTTTTTCAGGAGAATCGTGAGCTGGCCAAGGCAGAGCATGAAATAGAAAAGGTCACAAACCTGGATGTGGCAAAAAAAAAAAAAAAAGATTTAAAGCCTAGAGACTTTGCCAAAGGAGATAAAGACAGATCTCTGTCAAGAGGTGTCAGTTTTCCTGGAAACACTAAACAGCTAGACAACATCTTTCCATGAGCAGCAACTGCTGAACATCTGCATGTGTTGGGAGCCCATCTGCAAATCTCCCTTTCTGGAACAGCTAATCAGCTCAAAGAAGTTACCCATAACCTGCTATAGAAATTTTCCCATGGCATAGTGGAAAGCAGAGAAGTATTGTCTGACCTAGGATTTGCTGGCAGATGTGAAGGGCAGCACAAAAGGCAAAAATTCATAACCAGAAAGGACTCAGTGTGAGCCAGAGGTCTGGCAATGCAGTTGGGCCAGCTGGTGTAATTGGTAGAGATGTTGCATTTACAGCAGTTCTGTGGGGCTGGAGAAGATTTTGGATCAGAAAGGATCTCCACAAATTGAAAGTCAGGTCAGGTTTTCTACAACCTCTCCCCATTCCCATTTGAACAAAACGGGATCTCACAGAGTTTGGGGGTAACACAGCAAGAGGAGCTTCTTTCTGTTTTCTCATTCTGACTTAAAAAGCAAGTGGTTGGTAGAGTGTGAGCTCCTTGTACAGCTGGGTTTAATATGCATGGGGACAAAAGTGATCCTCAGCTGGCTCATGACATTACTGGATTCTTAGAAAAAGTCATATTTCTCCTCAGTTCTGTGAAACAGAGACACTGAACTGAAGAAGGTAATGTTGGAGGTGGAATATCACCTCTTCATGTCTTGTTTCCATCTGGGTTGGTTAACAACAAAAGGAATTTGGCTCCTTTCATAATCAGATGTGTGATGGGAACAGTGTGCTGGATGCCAGACAAGCCACCTCAGAGATAAAACGAGATGTAGATTTCATAGAATGGATCCAAGGGGCAGTGACCTCTGTGGTGTCCACAGATGAGGTGAAGGATGGGAGATACCACCTCAAAATAGGTGGAGATGGGGCTGGGGTAATTCAAGCAAGGAGCCCAGCTCTGCTGTATGGCTGAGCAAATCTTTGGGGGGGATTTTATTCAGGCAGATATGGGGGGATCTGAGAGATACTCTGCAGGTTTGTCCATGGCATTTACATTTTGAGATGTGGCCTGGCTGGTTTGCAGGGAAGAAATTTTCTGCACTACCTGAAGCTGCATTTTGGGGAAGGGAAGATGTGTTTGTTCATATGTGAGGCAGGACAGAACCTTTTGCATGGGCTGAATGTCTGTGGCAAATGGAAGGTGGGAGAGCAGAAACCCTGAGCCCTGAATGTTGGCAAGCAGGTGAAATCAGGCTGCTGGGAGAAGGAATGGGGTGAGGATGAAGCTGAGCTGCCAACGTTACTCTTAAGTGCTGCTGAAGTGCCATCCAGCACTTGTTAAGGGTCATCAGTAGCTGGTCCAAGGAGCCTTTTGATCAGGAAGTGGGAGATGCTCTACTACTCTAATATGGATACAACTTCGTTTGACACAAGTTTTACTGCACTGGTTCAGCCAAAAAATTATACTGGGGAGAAACAGATGGCAGCAAACTAAATTAAATCACTTTTAAGATTCTTATCCAGTAGCACAGACATATGGCTCCCTGTAGACTGTAGCAGGTTCAGGTTTGGGTTTTCTGTATTAGATTTTAAATATTGCAAATAGAAGTGAATCCAGAGGATGGGGGAAAATCTGCCTTCAGAGCAGAACAAAGCCTGCGGCACCTTGAAATGATGGCTTTCAGCCTGTGCATTGTTCCTAGGACATTTGGGAAGCTCAAGGAGAAAGCTTTTCGTGGCACGCCTATTGAATTTCAAATAAATATAAAGCACCAAAATCCCTCTCAATTTATTCATTGAAAATACCTTCTACCTCTTCTGCATATTGAACCCACTACCAAATCTAGTTATATAAATGCTAGTTGGAGGTAACTGGATTTGCCTGTTGGATGTTTTTATGTGCAGGATTCAAATGCTTTGGGGGGTATTCAATAAGAGTCTCAACATGTGAAAGCAGTGCAGGTTTACCTGCAGAATAAACTGAGAGGCAATGCAAATAGAAATTCTAATGGAAAGGTAGCACTGACACCAGAAGAGTCATAGACAGAATGGGTAAAACCCAAAAATGTTCCCCAAAATGGACATTTGATCTAAAGGTTAGCTGTTTTTGAAATAACCACTGTCTCCTTGGTTTAACAAATGAGACTCTTATTCCCTTGATTGATTTTATCTGTCATGAACATTTCTAATCTTTCCCAATTCATTATTGTGTCCCTGGTTCTTGAAAGGCCGTGTGTCCACTCTCTCTTTGAGTGGGCTTGATACTTGCAACCGGACAGATGCAAACATTCACAGCTGAAAGCATCCTCCACCTCTTTATTGCCTATAAACTTGCAATTTGGCTTGTTTTCCAAAATTAAATTTTGATACTTTTTAATGAATCCATCAATTGTCTGAAAACAGTTGAATCTGGAATCCCAAGGTTCAGGAAAACGCATATCTGCACATCACCAGGCACGTGTACATACGGCTGGTTTCTATTATTGATAAGCATCAATAACATGGGAGTGATTTTTAAACAGCAAAGCGTTCTCGCTGTGAAGAGCTCACACACCAGCTGGGCAATGCTGTATGGAGGCAGTAACGGGCATTGCTATATAACTTGTTTTGAAGTTTATGTATTTGGCATGGCTTTCCAGGCAGCCATCCTGTTAGAAAAGGGGCTGGGGAATGAATACATGCTAAAAGAGCAATTTAGAAGAGATGAGTTAAATGCTGCACTGGGTTTCCCAACTGGCAGGATTATTCTGAGGCAATACTTCATATGACTGGTTTAAAAAGTGTTATTTAAAATGTATTTGCTTAAAATTATGGATATTTAGTACAATGAAACATCCCCCAGCAAGTTTTTTTTTCATAAAAGCTTTTCACATAATAGGCAGAGCCTGCCTCAGTATCTTCAACAGCTGACTTTAAATTGCCTACAAACAGTGAACAAAGTGGGTACAGCATTCAAAAACCCACACACTCATTACTACGGAGGATTTCAATCCTTTTCTGTCAAAAAATAGCTGCTACTATGAGCAGTTCTGGACAAGAAATTACAGCCCTGAAGCAGGCAGTGGGTTATGAGGATAAGTTGAGTGAAATGTGTAGAGCGATCTCTCTTTGTGATATTTATCCAACCTTTCCAAAATGTTTTACGAAGACCCATTTAACTTGTTCCAGGGATTGCCACAGGTGTATGTGGGCTATTTCATGTGCCTGAGGAAGATGGTCTCAGGGAGCCTCCTTCTGCAATGATGATTCTTCACCAGGTAGGTTGGAAGAGCGTAAGCGGTATGTATGTTGCAAGCGGTTTCTATGTTGCAAGCTATTCCTAAACATGAGTAGAGCTTAGATACAAAAAAAAAAAAGTGTATAAGAAAACTGATAATGCCACCCAAGCGTCCATATGCTTCACCAGATCAGGGCTTGTGTACAAATGACAGCATGTGAACTGAAAATACATGAGCAAGCCAGTATGAAAACTAGGAAATTGCAGGTGTGTGTGGATTTCATAGCCATCGGAGCCAGGCAATAAGCACACAGGGATACAAACTCAGTCTGCAAGGCTCCTTCCAGCTAAACTGGTCACTATTCTGCCTTCCCGCTGGTGTAGCAAGAGCTGCTGTATTCTGGGGTTTCCCCTGGAGAACTACCCTGCAGAGCAGGAGGCAAGGCTGTCTGGCACATCTTCTGCAGACGTGGGAACTGAACCCCACTGGCCTCAATCATGTTTGTAGCACAGAGGCACGTGATGCGCAGCCTTGTGTGAAGTCAGCCCTTCCCTGCAGTGAGCACAGAAGCTGGGTTCCCTCCTGGGAGGGAGGCGGGAGGTACATATTGCTGCCTTGATCTGAGAAAAGAGCTCAGCCTACATGCTATAAATTGCTCTGTGCTGTTCTTACTCTGCACATTTCTCATCACAAAAGGAAACATAATAAACCTGTTTAAAAAATAGATGAGTGTTTAGGAGAATGGGAAGTGGGAATTGCGTCTCTCCCTCCGCAGATGACATATTTGATTGTTGGTGTGAGAAAGTCTGTTTTGTAAAAGCAGAGCACAGCTGAGAAACATCAAACAACTTGAAAGGCAACAGATTTCTCTGAAGGGCCTCTCCTACCCCTGCCGGCATTGGGGTTTGGACTGAAAACCTCAGCACTGGCAAGCGCTCTGCTCTGGTTTGGACTGCCTGGTCATGCTTGTATTAAAATTGATTTGTTTACCCAATTTTCTTTTATAAAAATATTTTTTACATGAATCTGGTAAAATCACAATAAATGTTACGGCCCCAGGATTGCCGGTATGCGATGTTGGGAATCACTGCTATGAGAAGGTGAAGTGGTGGGGTGGGAGCAGCTGGGAGTGGATCTCGGTATGTTTTGCAAGCAGGAGGGACTCCAACACCCAGGCAGTCCCGTAAGGAAGCAGGACAGTGAAAATGAAACACGTGCTATGTTTTGCTGCTGTGCCAGTTTTAAAGATAGCACCACAGACATGGGGCACACTGCCTCAGGCTAAAGCTCCATGGGCAAGCTCTGCCCAGCCCTGGGTGCAGCCTGATGCAGCAGAGAGAAACCAGTTTGTGGCCTGGCTCAGGTTGAGAAGCCAATGGCTCCATCCAACAGCCAGGACACATGACCACAAGAGAAGCTGTCTAACCCAGCAGAGCCAATCTGTAAGCAAGTTTGATGAAGAAAATTTTAGCGCATGGATTACTTCAACTCCCTGTAGAATGGAATCGACTATAGAAGAGAATGGAATGGAATAGAGTAGGAGTATTTCAGTTGGAAAGGATCTACAACAATCATCCAGTGCAACAGCCTGACCACTTCAGGGCTGACCAAAAGTTAAAGCATGTTGTTAAGGACATTGTCCAAAAGCCTCTTAAACACTGACAGGCTTGAGGCATCGACCACCACTCCAGGAGGCCTGTTCCAGTGTTTGACAAACCTCTCAGTAAAGAAATGCTTCCTAATGTCAAGTCTCCTGTACCTCTCAATATCCATAGCAAAAGGTCATACTTTTCACAGGAGTGTGTGTTATGAACCGATGCCCCCTCTCCTTTATTGGTACTGTGCCCCTTGTTCTTCTTCACCCTCTGCAGACCTTTTACACTGGAGACAGCCAGCCGTAATTAATGGACTTGCATAACTGCAAGGATGCTGGTTTCTTCACAGGGACCTGGAGATAGCCTTGCCATTTATCTAAAACATTTCAGTCGTGGTCAGAAAGGTCAGAGTGAAAAAAAATAAGAAAAAAATGGAGCTTTTGAAATGTTCCTCACCTCTGATATTGTTACCAAATGTTACTGAGCCTAGTTCAGAGTGAGGAGAAGCAGGTCTGTAGTAATGTCAACCCTGATGTCTTGGGGTGGTCCAAACTGACTATCTGTCTAAGGTGACTTCCTTGAGTATTAAATTAAATGACTTGGTGTTTTATTTTCAATATGATTAGCAGCATTTTATGCTTCAAAATGTTGCTTATTGTTGTTAATTTTAGATGATGATATTCAAGAAAGAACAAACTTTTATCACTAATAACTATTTCATTAAGGAAGAGGCAACTGAAATGTACTCCAGAATTCTAATCTCTTTGGTATGCAGTTTTTCTGAAATGTGTTTTGGAGTCAGCATGGATTACAAAATGCAAATGCGTTCATTTGGAGGCAAAATAATTGTGTGTTCAGAAAGGTAGTGTAGCCAGGCTGATGGAGCTCCTAGATGGAGAACCCTCTTCCTGTTGTAGACGCTACACTGGAACAGGAAAGGAGACATGGAAACACAGATTAAAACAGCACCTCATTGTTTAACTGAAGAAAGCCATTCGTTTGCAGAGATAAGGTATAAAGAAGAGATTTCTCAATATTTAATGTCTCCAATTTCACTGGTGCTTCTTAGGCATCAGCTGAGAGCCACACTGATGACTTCATGTCTGAAGTATAGGGAAAAAATGCAATTGAAAATGCCAAGAAATGATGTTCTAGACACTGTATTATTTTTAAAAGTAATAAGTCTGTACCTGGACTGATGTGTGATAATGGCCTAAGTGAATGCTACTGAGTATTTCCAGACAGGCTTATAAATCTATAAAGTTCATGCTTCTTTAGGGAAGGATTGGGAACACAGTTCATATTCATCTTGACTTTATTTCTCACTTAAGTAAAAATAACTATTTCAGATCAAAATACACTCCCACTCTCATATCAAACTCTACATTCAGTTTCTGGTTCCTCTTCCAGTGTGTGTAACTTACCTAATAGGCAGATGAATGAGACGTGTTAATAATTTTTATCTTTTTTTCCTAACTGGGGTGACAACCTCTGACAGTCTAAACAAGCCATCTAGACTCCCTGTGCAGATAAAATGAAGGTCATCAGCCAGGTTTCCAGGCAGATCTGTGGACAAGCTGGGAAGGTGAGGGTCAGCAGTGGAGGATACCTATGACTGGAGATGAAGCTGCAGAGCCCGTGTTCCTCCCCCAGTACCCTGGCCAGGGTAAAGCTGAGTTTCCAATGCAAAGTCTCACCTCATGAGTGAGTCTGCCCACACAAACTCAGGTTTTCTGAGGTTTTCCAAATTTGTATCTGCTATTAAGGCTACTTCTGCTGCTGCTCCATCAGGACAGTAGCTCTTCCAAAGAAGAGAGGAAGAAATTGTTCTTTTTTTTCCCAATCTTGTTTTTCCTCTTATATTAATTTTATCTTTAGTGCACTTCTGAGTGCATTTTACTCCTTCATGGCCAGAGAAGAGCCCATGACTGTGTGAGCTCTGGGAGCATTGCTGATACATCTCCTGATCATGGATTCAGTCCAGGTATCAAGAAGTAATTAAGGGGAAAAAAGGTAGCCCCTGTTACCTCTCTTTTTTTCATAAATCACCTATTAGCAGTGAGCTAACAGGCCAGTTTTCCCCCGTATCCCAGGCAGTAGTTGACTCCATCGCAGTGCTTCAGCTTAATACAACCCAAGAGGCATCCTTTTGGGTGATTTGTCAAAAGTGCAGCCAAGGCTTAGTGATTAATTGTTCTGAATGGAGGCTGAGCTGTAAACAAGTTTCCTTGGCTCCCGCTCAGCAATGAGCATTCCCAAATTTTTGAGTTGGATTTTCTGGGTGATTTTCTTAACTGTGGCTAAACTGTAGCAGCAATCTGAATTCTAACATTTGGATTTAGATGAGTATAGCCTCCATAGTTTTCATACAAGAATGATGAACAGTTCATGGACCATTGAGGGTTTGCTCTGGGCCTTGAAGTCGTGTTTTGGGGGCAGGTAAAATCCTTGTAGTCTTCAGGTCCTTAATACCCCATCGCTCTGTAACAGCTCCAGGGACTGCCCAAATCTAAACATCGGGTTTCTCCTCCTACCATTAACATGCCTCTGGGCATGTGTTCCTCCTGGGATGCCTCACCACAGTTGTCTCAGTGCATATGATCGACCATGTGGATCCAGGAGGTGGTTCATTGGGGTTTTTTTTTTGGATTAGCAGGCTAGGTGTCCCCAGTTGCATTAATGTGAGTATCTCTCAGATTCAGTCTTCAGGGCAGTAAATTTTAGACGTGAAGAAGAGTGAGTATCAAAGCACATAGTATTTGAGGGAACTAAAATCAGAACTCAAGCATAAACTGAAGAAATAATCCCAGATTTCTGTGTGACTATTGGTATCATACCACATGACCCCCTCGTATTACAGTTTCTATAGGTTTCGACCAGCCTCAGCACTTCTGCTTCTCCTGGTCCAAATCTCTTATTAAAAACAGTTATTTGTTCCCAAATAAGGGTAAACTGCTTGGTTAGCTCTTCCCACAGTTAACTGGCTTGGCAAAATTTGGCTTCTTTGTGTGTGGCTGAATTTCTCTTTGTTCCCCGTTGGGGAAGGTCCCTGTTGTCAGAGTCTCCATGTGAGGGAAGAAACAGGACGATATAAAGCAGTCATGGGGAGAAGCTCTGATCTGGAGTGTGGCTATCGATGGTACAAGCTATTCAGAAGGGACAGGAGGGGTGGAGGTGTTGCCCTCTATGTTAAGAAATGGGTTGAATGTGAGGAGATTTCCCTAAAGAATAGCCACGAGCAAGTCGAAAGCCTGTGGGTAGGAATTAGAGACCAAGGCAACAAGGGTCACCTTGTGGTCAGAGTCTACAATAGGCCTCCTGATTAAGGGGAGATTATTGACAAAGCATTCCTACTCCAGCTACAGGAGGTATCGCACTCACAGGCTCTCGTCCTGCTGGGGGACTTCAGTCACCCCGACATTTGCTGGAGAAGCAACACAGCCAGCAGTAGGCAGTCAAGGAGGCTCCTGGAGTGCCTTGATAACTTCCTGGGACAAGAAACAGACAGCCCTACCTGAGGGAATGCAATACTGGATCTGCTGGTCACCAGTGCAGGTGAGCTTGTCAAGGACCTCAAGACTGGAGGCAGCCTGGGCAGCAGTGCCCATGCATTGGTGGAATTTGCATTACCAAGGGTCACAAATCAGTCAAGGAGCATAGTCAGGACCCTGAATTTCAGAAAGGCAAACTTCCACCTTTTCAAGGAGTTAACAGGACACCCTGGGAAATGGTCCTCAGGGACAAGGGTGCAGAACAAAGCTGGCAGATCTTTAGAAACACTTTTCATAGAACATAAGAGCTCTCGATCCCCAAGTGTAAGAAATCAAGCAGGAAAGGGAAGAGAGCAGCATGGCTGAGTCACGACCTGCTGGTCAAGCTAAAAAGTAAGAGTGAGCTGCATAGGCAGTGTAAACAGGGACGGGTGTCCTGGGAAGAGTACAGAGATGCTGCCTGATTGTGTAGGCATGAGGTCAGGAAGGCCAAGGCACAACTGGAGCTGAACTTGGCAATGGATGTGAAAAATAACAAGAAGGGCTTCTACAGGTACATCAAGGAAAAAGGAAAGTGAAAGAAAACATACCCCCCTGAAGAACAAGAACAGGGAGCTAGTAGCAACAGATGAAGAGAAGGTTGAGGTTCTCAATGATTTTTTTTCCTCAGCCTTTACTGGCAACACCTCCCAAGTCAAAAAAACTACAAGGCAGGAATCAAGGTGGTGAAGTCACTCCCACTGTATGTGAAAAACAGGTCTGTGACCTCCTGAGGAGCCTGAACATACATAAGTCTATGGGACCCGATGAGATGCGTCCCAGAGTTCTGAGTGAATTGGCAGATGTAGTCACCAAGCCACTCTCAATAGTATTTGAGAAGTCCTGGCAGTCAGGTGAAGTCCCTAGTGACTGGAAGAAGGGACATGTTACACCTATATTCAAAAAGGGTAGAAAGGAGAAGCCTGGGAACTGCCGACCTGTCAGCCTCACCTCTGTGCCTGGGAAGATCATGGAGGAGATTCTCCTACAAGGTCTGGTAAGGCACATGGAGGACAGAGAGGTGATCAAGGACATCCAGCATGGCTTCACTAAGGGGAAATCCTGCCTGACAAACCTAGTGGCTTTCTATGACAGAGTGACTGCAACAGTGGGCAAGGGACGACCTGTGGATGTGATCTATCTGGACTTCTGCAAGGCCTTTGACACGGTCCCCCAAGACGTCTTACTCGCCAAGTTGGAGAGATAGGTATTTGATGTAATGTATTTGTGGGTCTACAACAAATATTTCCAAGCCTGGATGACAAGCTCCTACTTCTTTAAGTGTTAAGGTCCACTGGCATTAGGACTCACTCCCTCTCTGTCCAGTGTTTATTTCTGAATTATGAGTAGGACCAGGCTCCACCAGTTCTATGGGTGGGTGAATGCCCAGACTGGGATCATGCACTCATAGGTTATTTCCATCCCACAAAACCACTGCTTCCCCTCCTGGGATTGGTTCACTGCCCTCTCTTCTGCTTGGAGGGGCAAGTCCTTGTGACCCTTTACCATTCCCCTCTTTCTTCTGCCCATGCCCACTTTGGCCTTTTTCCCACTTTTGAAGGCATTTTGGATGAGTGGGTTTAAAAAGAATGGATATAATAAAATGTAGAATGATGACCCCAGAACAGCCCATGGAGTAGAAGGCTGGAACCAGCCATGCTTAGAGCAATTCTTTTCTTGGGGAAGGAGTTAAGATTTTTTAAAAATCAGCTGTCATGCATCTGAGCAGTGTGCCTCACATGCGAAACTTGTCTTCAGAAGTATTAAGGGCCATCTGATAAGTGGGTCAAAAGAGGTCAATTCATATTCTGTAAGACTGCAGAGCTGCTGGAGCATCACTTCCGACACAGGACAGAAAATTTCCTGCAAGAGTCACCCAGAGACGTGGCTGCTTAGTGTCCGTTGTGCTTCAGAGATGGACACAGTTGCAACTGCAAGTTTGGGGCAATGGGAACTAACATTTTCACTAATAGATCGTTCCTCAGGGAGCAGCGCAGTCTTGCTGTGCCTCATCTCCACTGGTCTATCTGGCTCAGAGAGACAGGTCAGAGGTTGCACGGTGAGTGGAGCTTCCGGCTCTCACTTCATGGAAACCTGAGCTGCAAGTGCAAAGTGTTTTGCCCTCCAGTGCTGCCAGTCCAGCAGCACTCACTGAAAACTGCCTGCACTGAGAACTCGTCCTCTGAGCCTTTGTTTCAGCTTGCACCCCCCATAAATCCTTTTGTCATCTGCAGCAGGAAAGCAGTGAGAAGCCCTAGCTGCGATCACAGCCCTTTTGAGCGAAGGATTTTACAACAGAGAGTAAAAGAGTAAAGGAGATGGTGCATGTGCACAGATCAAAAGCAAGATCTGCACGGCTTGTCTGCATACTGCAGGCATCTAACTGCAATACTTAAAACATAAGGCTGGTGTCTGGGATTCTCCTGGGTATCTGTGGTTGATTTAGCGGGGATGGAAACGGAGCTCAGAGGAACAGACCATGTCAGTGGCCAGTGGAGAACACCAGAGCCTTCAGGAAGCTTCTGAAGTGCAAGTCTTGCTCAGGAACTCGTCACTTGAAGCTATACAGAAAAAGATATAATATATATTACATATTAACCTCATCAGAAGTGATAAACTTGCTTCTAACCTCTCCCTTCCTACAACTGCTTTTCCCAAGCAAGTGCCCAGTGACATGGGGCACCTCCAGGGGGATGGGGACAGGGATGAGCCAAGGCCCAGAGGGTCAGGGTTGGGGTGAGGGCCCATACAGGGCACGTGGCCAGGCAAAGGCAGGGCTGCAACACAGGAATGGCATCGATCCTATGGACATTTTCATGCCTTCAGATCATAATACGGGCAGTAAGATGATCACTGCTGCAGCCAGGCATCTTCTACTGTTTTGCAGTGCAGAATGTTAGGGAATAACCTGACAATAACTAAGAAAGGCGAAGTGTTGCCAGTAGACAACACTTACCTAAGTGGTGACTTCCTGCTATTTGCCTGATGGATTGTCAAAAATCAAGTAAGAATCACACAGGACCAATATAATACTAGTTAACAGTGTTTTGAAGCACTGTTGCCACCCATGAGCAGGGTGCATCCATGTCTTACTTCTTGAGCAGATACTCAAAAATCCAGCTGCTAAATGCAACATCTATTTCCACTGACTATTAAAGGGCAAAAAAGCATAAGCTCTGTCATCTTTAGGATGAGTGTTTTTATTATGAAACTGTGGGTTGGAAGTTCAGGCTGATGTTTTGTCTCCAGACTCAGAAATATGTGTAACACTTTCAGTTGCCAGTCGTGAGGCTTTTTGTATTTACTGTAATACTCAACTGCAAAGGAGTGATTTCCTGTGACGCTGAAGTGCCACAAGACCCAAGCAACAGCTGGCAAAGATGCCACAGCACTGTCAGGCATGTGGGGCTGCCTCCTTGATGGTGCATGGTGGTGGCTGGTCATTTTTGAGCTCCGCAAGGCATGTAGAGCAAGAAGAGTCTGAATACAGAGCAACCTGATGGCAAAATGGCAACTTGTCATTTTCCCAGACTGATCAGCCTTACAGCAGAAATTGCAGAGACACACCATCAGCTGCAGATGAACGTTACTGTCACCTCCACACTGCTGGCTTTTCTTTAATTCTCAAACCACTGGATTCTCCCAGAGGTGCCAGTCAAATGAATGACTGGAAGAGATGCTTAAGTTGTGGGCAAAGTGCCTCACTCTTCATTAGCTTCCCCGTGGTGAGTTTGACATACACATAATACACCCACACACCACCAAGCAACCTCCACGCACCTCACACTATTTTTTCTTTCTAAAGGAAAAAAAAAAAGAAGGAAAAAAGAAGAGGCTATTATACGTTTTTCTGCTTTAAATACTTGCGAGACATACAGCTACAAGAATTTTCCAGGTAATCCCTGTAGGCAGTAACAAAAAAGAGACAATAATATTTTTTCTCTATTAAACCCCTCCAGTTTTCATTAATTCCTAGAAAACTGTAAGTCAGAGTACAGACTATATCCCTGCTTCCCACATGCAATCAGACACTGGAACAATAGACTAAATTTAATTGCTACAGAGGATACAAATATGAAGAGATGAAGTTATCTGTCATATTCTAGTCCAGATGACATAACAGCCCCTGCAAGTTTCCCTGTCCTGTTGGTTTAAAGACAAAGAACTTTAAAAAAACCCAACAAACCTCACTCAGGTGATTTCAATAGGTTCAGACTAACCCTGAATTCATGCTCTGAAATCACGAGCCACTGAAAGGAAGAGTGAACTACACAGATTACAGAGCAGAGGATGGAGAAATCATTGTAAATGCAATGTCTTTGCTAATATTGGTTTCTAAGCTCAGAATGGAATTTGAAGCATCCATGGTCCAAGACGCTCTAGTTTTTATCCAGTTGCTCAAACAGGAGCATCATGAATACTTGGACATATTCAAGGTGTAACTAGAAAGCCTAAGACTCAAAGCACATCAGTCAAAATATTTTCCTAGAATGCAACTGTGCACAGAAGCAAAAAAGATTAAATGATGGAGGTTTGTAATGGCAAAGGATAGCTGTGGGTACCACAGGCTTCGGTAGTGGCTGCCACTCTATTGCTTCCGTGGCATTGTAGCAGTAATATAGACTGGCACCTGCAATGATTTGGAGACACAGCAAAATTTGAAGATGACAAGTTTTTTAGGTAAGCTGGAGTCCAAGGGTCCTCAGAGAAAGCAAAAGGCTTGGCAAAGGAACAGCACAGCAGCAAGCGTGATACAGTGCTAAAAACGGGGTTTCACAGCCCAGATGCCCTAGGCCTGCAGAACCAAAACTGACACTCCATGTATCTCTTTTTTTTGTATGTGTGGGAAGAGAATTAAAAGAAGGGAGAAGGGAAAAAAGCTCTGCCAGCCTTCTAAATTTTTCCAGTCATCAGAGAGGAAAACAAAGTAAGCTAATTCTCTGTAATTCTCCTGGTTTTAAATTAATTCGTACTCCAAGTAAAATTCATCTCACTTACCTAGAAAAGTCTTCAAGTTTAATGTTTGAATGTGAGCTAGTCTCTGTAGGCCTTTTTCATACTCGGTGGAAAAATGTGCATTTTTAACAATACTTCACTTCTTTTGAATGGGTGGGAACGTAGGCATCAAGGTGCTCCAGAAAATACCACTTGGGTGATGACCATGTTCATCAACTGTATTGTCTATCTGGACTTCAGTAAGGCCTTTGCCACTGTGTCCCATAAGATCCTCACTGAGAAGCTGTTGACACGTGGGCTGGATGAGGAGACAGTGAGGTGGATTGAAAACTGGCTGAATGCCCAGGCCCAGAGGGTGGTGACCAGCCATGCAAAGTCTAGCTGGACTAGTGGTGTACCCCAGGGGTCAATACTGGGTCCAGGCCTGTTTAACATCTTCATTAATGATCTGGATGATGGGGCAGAATGAACCCATCAAGTTTGCAGATGACAACTGAGTGGAGTGGCTGATATACCAGA
>JAAGNO010020181.1:24010-38194 GCA_033439905.1 Ceryle rudis
AATGATCTGGATGATGGGGCAGAATGAACCCATCAAGTTTGCAGATGACAACTGAGTGGAGTGGCTGATATACCAGAAGGCTGTGTTGCCATCCAGAGGAACCTTGACTGTCTGGAGAAATGAACCAACAGAAACCTCATGAAGTTCAACAAGGATAAGTGTAAAGACCTGTACCTGAGGAGGAACAACCCCACGCACCAGCTGCTGGGGGACACACAGCCAGAAAGCACCTTGGTGGAAAAGGACCTTGGGATCTGGTGGGCATCATGTTGAACATGAACCAGCAGCAGCAAAGAGGGTGAATGCTGTCCTGGGCTGCATCAGACAAAACATTGCCAGCAGGTCAAGGGAGGTGATCCTTCCCCTCAGCACTGGTGAGGCCCCACCTGGAGTGCTGTGTCCAATTCTGGGGTCCCCAGAACAAGAGCAACATGGACATCCTGGAGGGAGTCTAATGAAGGGCTGCAAGGATGGTGAAGGGACTGGAGCATCTCTCCTATGAGAAAAGGCTGAGAGAGCTAGGACTGTCCAGTCTAGAGAACAGAAGGCTCAGAAAGCCTTGTACACAAATACCTGAGGGAAGGCTGCACAAAGGATGGACCCAGGCTCTTTCCAGCAGTGCCTGGTGACAGGACCATAGGCAATGGGCAGTGGCACAAACTGAAACACAGGAGGTTCCCTCTGAACATCAGGAAACGCTTTCTTTGTTGTGAGGGTGACAGAGCACCAGAGCAGGTTGCCCAGGGTAGTTGTGGAGTCTCCAGCCTTGGAGATATTCAGAAGTTGTCTGGACACTGTCCCAGGCAACCAGATCTATCGGCCCTGCTTGAGCAGGGTAGTTGGACCAGGTGACCTCTAGAGATCCCTGCCAGCCTCAATCATTCTGTGATTCTGTGAACTCTTGGTTCCATTTCTTAGCTCTGTCTATAACAGCCTCTCTCTATAACATCAACTCTTCATGCAGCATGATTAATAAAGCAGCACTCAGTCCTGAGCAGGCAGAGTGACTTCCAAAACATTTTGCTAATCTCCTCCAGAAAGAGTTATGGAAATGTTTTGTCTCCTCAAATCATATATAACTGATACAATAGAAAAATTCAACAGGCTAACAGAATTCTCCTTGGTGAAAATCAGTTTACCTCTGATTCACCTTTCCTTTTATCCTTGACCAGAGAGAAGCTTTAGTAATGAAGTTTTTGCAGAGAGACTTTTTTCCTTCATTTGCACATTTGCACTTTCTTTCTAGCCAAGACCAAAATAATCAAAAAACAGCTGAAATGGTTGATGCAGCGTGACGGAGAAATGTGTGTGTATGTTCTGTCGGAAAATAATGCATCTGTGTTGACATTTTCCAGTGTGTGTGGGCTGATCATTGTGCTGAAGGAGAACATGTTTTCCTGGATGTATTTAGGTAGGCAGTGCTGTTTGCTTGGTGGGAGCACTCAGAGCAATCAATCTGGGAAACTGATGCTTGTAAGGTGTTCACAGGTCTCCTGTGCTGCTCTGCTTAGAGGGCAAAGGACAAGAGAGGGTCCCTTGCTAACCCATCTCTTTAACGTCTTCTAAGGACAGTTGTGCATAAAAAAGTTGTGTCTTGACCCAGTAAAAGCAATCAGCCATTCTTCAGAAACAATGTTTGAATTAGAATAATTCTAATAATATTAGAAAGGCAAAAGCCCAGCTGGAGCTCAATCTAGATGCTGTCATTAAGGACAACCAAATAAGTTTTCACAAATAAATGAATAATAAAAAGAGAGCCAGAGAGGATCTCCATCCTTTATGGGATGTGGGGCGAACATTACAACCAAGGGTGAGGAAAAGTCTGAGTTACTAAATGTTGCCTTTGCCTCCACCTTTATTAGTCATGCCAGCTGCCCCCAGGGTATTTGGCCTCCTGAGCGGGAAGATAAGGATGGAGAGCAGAGCAACCCCCCATAATCCAGGAGGAAGCAGTTAATGACCTGTTACGGCACATGGACTTTCACAAGTGGCCTGAAGTTGCACCAGAGGAGGTTTAGATCAGATATTAGGAAGAATTTCTTTACTGAATGAGTAGTCAGGCGCTGGAACAGGCTGCCCAGGGAGGTGGTGGAGTCACCATCCCTGGAGGTGGAAAATGTGTAGATGGGTCAATTTAGGACATCCTCTAGTGGGATGGTGAGATGGGTTTTTTGTATTTTTTGTTTGTTTGGTTGGTTGGTTGGTTTTTTTGCTTGCTTCTGTTGACAGTTGGACACGATGATCTTAGAGGCCTTTTCCAACCATGATAATTCTGTGAATGTCACTCCACAATCTGGGTCATTCTTGTTTTCTTGCCTACTCACTGCTGTGGGATGTTTATGCAGTATCTAGGGCAGCAGGGCTTGAGTTACTTCAAAGCTGACTCTTCCCTGATGCTGCACAGACATCCTGACGCCCATGGCTCTGGGAAACATGCATCACTTGGGACTTCAGCCAGCAAGAGCCAGGCTGGGCAGCTTTGACTTTGCATAGAATAGAAATATCAGAGGGTGTAAAGCTGGATGCAGGAATCTGGAAACGTATGGTGCTAATCCTACTCTGAAGTATCTCAAAACTCAGAAGACTCTGAGGGGAGGGGGAAGGAAGATAGTGGGTTTGATCTGGTCAGCAGGCTGTTATAACAGCTGTAAAGGGTAAGTGAGAAAGATGTTTTCCACTTACAAAAGGCTATATGAAGCCGAGCATCCAACTGAACAACTTGTACATGCTGCTAACTTTGCACAGTATTGAGACATCTCACAAAGCTGGAGGACCCTTGCCCAGTGGCAGAGAGTGCACTTTTCCTTTCCTTCCGCCGTCTGCACTAAAGTTTGGGTCATTTCACTACCATTCAAATAATAAAACCGAAAAAGTCTAAGCATCTCGCCATCTCTGAGGACTACATCTGGGAACAATAAAAGGGACATTGTTCCTTTTTCACCCCTGCATGGCAACTGGCAGAAGGAAATGAAAAATAATTGTTTTCTTTCTGTCCTGTGCTGCCACCCTCAAGCAGGTAAGAGCACACTCAGCCCTTGACCTCATGTCTTGCCAAACAGACTCTTTATCTCGCCACAAAGGAGTGGAAAGGTGAGCAGGCCAGATGGTGCTTTTGACCTCATCTCCTTCCCTGCAAGCTAGCAGAGTCATCTTGCCGTCTGCCTGCTGCCAAAATCCGTGGTGGTGGAGCTGGGCAGAACGTGCTGTCTGTCACCTGCAGCTCCTGCTGCCCCAGTGTCTGCCTTCTCTGGCAGGGCAGAGTCAAGCCAGGGAGCCCGTGGGGAGCCAACTGCTCTCTCCTTACCCTTCTACTCTGCCTTCAGACCTCCCTCTTTTCTTTCCAGCAGGCTGTGTGCAGGTCCGCATCATCATGTACGAGCTGCAGTAAAAGCACAGCGTTCTTCATCTTCTTGGTAGCACGGATGGAAGGTGTCTGTGATGGGCTGGGGTCCTGCTGCATCGCACAGGGTGCATGCAAGCCCCTCTGTAAGAAAGGGTGTCCTATAAGAAACAAATGCCTCTCCTATTAACAGCACTGGAGAGGCTGAGACAACTCCCTTTTCCTGAAAAAGTCCCCCTCTGTGAGGATCATGTCTACCTTATGGTTTTGAAGTGCCTAGAGCACACTGCAAACAGGCATTTCAGAGGGATAAAGCACAGCAGCTTTTTATTACACCATTTGATCTGGGACATGGCTCATTTGGTTTATGAAGTGATTATCTTTACTACGAGCCCTTGAGTGAAGAAGCAACCCTGACTCCAGGAGCACCACCCTGGCAGCACATAGGGCAACAGGCTCTACCAAGCCATTGGACATCTCCTCTGGACACCTCTGAGAGCAAGGGAGCCAGGAGAAGAATGTAGGCTTCCAGACAGAGGGATGGGGAACAGAAGGGTGAAAATCAGTCCAGCTGCTCCACACCCAGATGACAGGTGCTGCACATCCAGTGCACCCTGAAGGCCAGGCCACCTGGGAACATGAGTCTGCACAGCCAGAAGTGTTGCACCCAAAGACAGGGAAACTGGAGCGTAACCCTGTGCTGGACAGTCACGTGCCAGTGGTTCAGGAATCACCCAGGGAAGATGCTGTAGTGTGCACACGGCGGGTGGGTACATGCTGTTTTGGAGACAGATGTGACTAAAGGCGGTGGAGAAGCTGATCTGAGGAGCAGCAGCAGATTTGCTGTCAAATAGGTTTTATTTAAAACTTATTTGCTGTGCTCTGCACGCAAACACCAGCCCCTTCTGGGGTTTCAGAAGGGATTTAAAGGGTTTATGCTACTTTACAGTCTTCTTCCGGTGCCTTAAATGCTCATTTTAATAAGAAACAGCTCTGACTCTCATTTTAGTTGGCAACTATTAACAGTTTATAAAGTAGCCCTAGGGCTTTAGTCAAGGCAAAGTGCTCTGAAGTCCCTGGTAAGGCTGAGGTCTGTGCTGCAAAACTGCAGGAAGCAGAGGAGTGTGGCTGATGCCGCACCACCTTGCCTCAGCATCTACCTGCCTCCTTTTAAAAAGCCTCAGAAAAGCTTAATTACTTAATACCGTGGGCCTGAAGTTTCTTTCTCCATTCAGACTCCCGATACTGACTAACCCCCCGTGCCAGCAAGTGTACTTGCACTTCGCATCTGCTGTACTCCTCCTGTCTGTTTAATATTCACCCTGGCACCGTGATGTGCAGGTGGAAGGTCCAAGACACGCGGCAGGGGCATCCTGCCTTAATGCACCTGGAAACTTTGGCACCAGGCGAGCAGCTGAGGAGAGAAAAAACATCACAGACTTGCAACTCCCAGGCAATTGTGCGAGAGGCTCCATATGCTCTGGTGCCCGCCAAAAGACCTGAGTTTGGCATTGCATCAAAATTATTTCTCCCCCCTCCTTGAAAGCAGGTCTCCATTTAAACTTCAAGACTATATGACTGTGAGGTCTGCCTTTCCCCTATAAAGTCTGCCTGACGGGAGCACGGGTAACCTGTGGGGCAGGATGTAAGGCTGCTAGCAGATCTAGAAGGGGGTTTCAAAGTGATCACATGAATTTTCACATGGTCTATGTGCCACAGGCTCTTTTGGGTTGCAAACAGCCCAGCCAGGGAGATGCTGCAGATACGGCACCCTGACCAATGTGTGAATGGCTTCCTGATGTCCAGTGCTCCAATGCAGTGTCACAAGAGAATAGAAGAAAGGTGGGACCTGTGATGGACCTTAGCAAAATGAGGCAGATGAGGCATGGTGTAAGCTTTGAGACTGCCCAACCAAGTGTCTTGTGAAGAGCCAGGTGATCCAAACATTGAATCATGGTGGCTCAGGCAAGAGGAAGCAGATCTTGGGATTTTGTGGCACCTCAACTATCAGTTTGGCACCTTGAACCCAGAGGCAAGAGAGTTACCTAACAAGTAAAGGTTTTTGAAAGGTTACCCTCCTCTGTACCAGCATCCAAGGCTGGTGGGACCTGTGTGTAACCACAATTCTGTGATGGAAAGGCACAAGGAAGAAGCACTGACAGCAGGTTGCAGCCCTGAACTGATGAAAAATGCAATGTTTCAGGCCTATGTTTGAACAAATCTGGGGACCTGGCCAGCAGTGTGTAGTTTTGAATGATAACAGAGATTTCTACCCTCTGCAGCTAGCAACGGGAAGAGGACTGAACACTGAACTGGGTAGAGTGGGTGCCTAAGCCATGCAGATAACATGTCCTCTCACAGAGTGGACTGAATAATTTTTTTCCTGCAAATAGAGCAGCACTGGGTTCGGGAAATTTTTTCCCCCTCGCTTTTGTGTTCCTGCAGAGATGACCAGACCCATTGCAGGGCCAGCCTGACCGGGCTTGTTCTCACCAGAAGCAGGGACAGCAGCTAGAAGCAGAATTAGGAACTGGTTTGTCAGGAACAGCTCCAGCAGAAATCTGAGTGAGGATATAGCTCCTGTTTTCTCTTTCCCCATCCTAGTTGCTGTCAGAGAGCAGTGCAGGGTGGGAGGAGACCAACCCCTGGTGCTGCACCCAGCCCTGTTTGGTCCCATCCACCGAGCAGGCAGCTGGGGTTCAGTGTTGCAGAAGCTGTTGTCCCCACCACTGAAACTGTTAGACAGAGGAACAGCAGCAATGCACAGGGGATCCAGAGAAAGGGCCCATCTGTCTTGCTTTTTAGGATGATTAGGGAGAGTGTTTGACTTGGCCAGCATGGGAAATTACATGGCCGAGAGAATTGCAATGCTGAGACCGCCTGGCAGTGGCATAAAGTGGGGAACAGTGAAAAGGCAGTGAACTGAAATTGCAGCCTCCCCTCCAGTGGCCAGAATAAAATCCATAGCTGGACACAGCCCATGCATAGGTAAGAAAGAAATCTGCTTGTCCCTAAAATGCTGAACAGCCCCATATGTTCAGCTCCTGATGTACCCTGATGTGCGTCTCTGCCTGCAACAAGGGTTCCATCGCACTGCTCCTGGGTGTCTGCCGTTCCTTCATGCTGGGTTAAAATGCCCCCAGCTGGTTTGCATCCTCATTTCTCTGTACAAGTGACTTCATTTTCTGCATTTACACCTTTTTCAGGCCATGACTCATTAGCAACTGTTAGACAGTTTGAACCTGTTTGAGTGACAACAGAACTAATTCTATTCAGTAATTTTACTTTTCAGCTTGGTTTTTCTAACTAACTGCACTGTCTGAAGTTATCAGCCTGTTTGCACAGGCAGTGGCTGCTTCTGGCAGTGATAACACCCGATGCTTGGAGTTAGTACCAAGGATTGGTGTGCAGGCCAAGGCCACTGCTGGATCTTGTGCACCACTTTGGGGGGTGCAGAAAGTAAAGGCTGCACCTGCAGGGAGGAGCGGACAGGGCAGGTGACCTCAAACTGACCAACGAGGGATTCCATCCCACAGACGTCATATTTGGTATAAAGCTGAGGGATCACGAGGGTCTTGCCCTTCTTCGTCTGCTTTGCTGGGCTCTGCTCAGCTCAGTTTGGGTCCTTTTCTGGTTTCTTCCTTGAAGCACCTGAGGAGGACTCTGTCCATTCTGCCTTTGATCCTGATCTGTGTGATCTTGAATCCAGTACCAGAAACCATCTCCTGAACACAGCTCCCATCTGCTGCCAGGCCCAGTCTGGGACTCTCCTGGTGCCTGCAGCATCAGTGCTGACAGTGATGTAATTTCCATTGGGGGGGTTGGGTTTGATATGGGATTTGTGTATATTTGTATATATTCCATTTTTATTATTATTATTTTCATTATATTTCACTCATATTTCATTCATAGTTTCCTTTTCTAATCAATGAGTCTCTCTCCCTTATTCCCTTTTCTCTTCCCCTTTGGGGAGGGAGGGGAGTTAACAGACACTGTCTGTAATAGGTCTAAGGGGCCACCCTGACCCTAAACAGTGATGGAACCTCATACTGGTTTCTTCTTCACCTTTCCACTGAAGTGTTGAGTGTTGTCAAGTCAGTTTCATTACTGAGGAGCAAATACTTTGTAACACCATCAGCAATGAACTGGGTGCTGCAATCAAAGAAAGACATCAATGTAATTTATTTTAATTATATTTACTTCCTGTAATTTTTTATTCATTGAGTTCTTTATCAGCTGTTCCACATTTTTGCCAAGGATCAATTTCATGCTGTAATTCAGAAACAGTATTAGCCTTATAAATACTTGGCTCTCCCAGCTTGCCCTTTTAAAATACTGGCACAACTTCAGCTCTCTTCCAGTCTTCTGCAACTTCCTCAGCACTTCAGTGTTACTGAAAAAATAATTGTGATTTAAAGAGCTCTTTGGCTACCTCTTAAATTTGACAGATCTGCTGGCAGTTTCATGATGTTCAGCCAGGGTGCATTGCAGTAGGGATGGAGATTTTGCCACGGATGTTTTACCCCACTGTTCCCACCCGGAGCACTAATGATGCCCATACCGTGTTCACTACAACTTTGCTGTTGTCCCAGTTTGTTGCTGTACTGATGCAGATAAAATACGGGATTGAAGATTAAAACAGTGATGTGCCCTTCCTGAACAAAACAGCTCAAATGACTACATTGCAAAAATCCCTTTGACACTTTGTCAGTTGTACCTCACCACAGCAATCACTGGAACTAATAGTCACGAATTACCTTTGTCAGGTGAAATGTCTTTAACTGCCTGTAACTTCACTTTCAGGAAACTCCCACTTTCAGCTGCCACCGCCAGCTGAAAGGACACGTCTCCCAGTGTTAATTTTTAGGAAATGTCCAGGAAAATTAACAGGGGATGAAGTCATGCGTGGCCCACCTCTGGCTGTGCAGGATCACTACATGCCCTGGAGCCACCTGCCTGACCTGTCTGCATCAAGAAGAAAGGTCAAAGGCATGGGGGTGGAGGAGAAAGGTGGTCAGCCAACCTGTCATGTTATCCAAGGGCATTCTTTTGTGACCTTTTCTTCTCCCTAAAAAATAAAGGAAACACAGTAGCAGACTGCCTGGAGAGCTGCTGCTCCTTGAACCTTGACAATACACATTCAGCGTTGCGAGGAGAGGTTCAGCAGACAGCATTCAGCACGCACCGTAGCTGCCCTAGCTATCAAGCTCCCATACAGATGTTCATTGAACTGTCAGAGCATCGGGAGGAAAATAAATTAATTGTAAGTGGAAGAAGGTTAGTTAAATCTTTTCTGGAAGTATTATATAGCTATTAAATTGCATAGGAAACTCAATAATAATGGGTAATAATGTTCTTCCGGGGAATTAAATAGAGGTTCAATTTATAATGCTGCTTGGCATTCAAACCAGAGCGTTCCACCTTCCCGGTACATGATAAACATTTCCTAATCAATCCTCACAAAGCCTCGGTGAGGCAGATCTCTTCACACCACTGATCCTGTTTTATATGTGGGAACAATAAGGTACAAGATACATCCTTTGAAGGCGGGGTTGTGTACGTTTTCAAACATGATTTAGGTCTCTAGAAGCCCACTTGGCATCTGCGTTTGAATACTGAGAGGTTTGTAAAAAGACTTGGAGCCAGGATCAGAAGTCAAGGTTTCTTTGTGCCCCTTCACAGTGCTCAGACCATCACGGTATGTTCAATATGATTCTTCAGCACAATACTGATCATTTTCCTGCATAATTATATTACTTTGTAGGAATGGTATTTAGACAAAAAGTCAATGTTCTTAAGTCTGCAGTAAGAGCAGTAGGAATTTGGTCCATGACATAGCTGCTAATTATGTCAGGATCCAAAGAAACCAAACTTATGACCAAGTGGAAGCTGTTATTTGCAGAAGATCAATATGGATTGTACTGGATGTGGTTTGTCAAATAGATGTGGATATAATTTACAGCAGGATGGTGGACTATGGTGGACTATCCATGGCCATAAACAGAATTTGGTGTCATTTTAAGATTCTCTCCTGTCTGCTTGTCACCGCTTAAGGCATAGCATGGATAAATGCAAGATATAAGGAAAGGGAACGTCATCCTAGCACCAAGCTGCAGCAAAAGTAGACATCCTTCCCTTTGATTTCAGTCTGTTGTCTGCTTATGCAGGATCCTAATTTGAGTTTGCAGTTGATTCCATGACCTGTGCAAGGATCCCACACAACATAGCTAGAGAATCTGCAATGCTCGTAAAAGAGCAAATAAAAATCAAGATGGACACAGAGAGGACTGAAATGGGGTTGTGTAGAAATGAATTTGTGTTAAAATGGTGAAGTCCAGCTTCATGGTTAATCCCTGCTTTAGTGGTTAAAGCGTTGCCATGGTGGCCTAACAAGTAAGTAGTCTCCCACTTTCAGGCACTGCCAATCTTAGCTGAAGGTCTGGCTTGGGCAAGAAAGCATTTTTCCCAACTCACGTTTGGCTAAACAATCTTTGACACAATGAAAGCACTAACCCTGCATTGATGTTGGACTGTCCAGAGAAAGCAATGCAACCTTTATATCACCATTAAAAAAAAAAGTCTCAAGAGTTTATTACAATTTTTGATATGCTGGAAACGTCACTAATAATACTTTAAAATACGTAACAGAGAAAGAAAATGTTCTTTACTAGCTGTAGAGAGATTGGTCCATGGTTAACACAGATCAGAGACTCAGGGAAGTTAGAAGATTGCTCCCATCCCACCCATCTTGTCCTTGATTTAATTAACACTAAAACTATGATTTTACGAGACAAGACGTTGGATAAAATTCTGATTTGCCTGAAGTCACTGAGAACTTGTCCACTGCTTTCAATAAGGGCAGGATTTTACCTAATATTTCTAACAGACTTATATAAAATAGTGTTGAAAAAGATCTCAAGGGCCATCCTATCTCTCCTTCTGCCACAGGGCAGGTTCAGCTACATCTGTGTCAGTCCTGATGGATGTTTGTCTAACTGGTCCTGAAAGAGCTGCAGTACTTGATAGCAACTCGAGCTCTGCTTCCATTTTCACCTGTCCCAAGACATGAAAATAAAAAGGACCTTTTAACCAACTCTACCAGGATTTTTGACTGGCTTAAAGGACCAGTGACAATTTTAACATCTGATGTCTCACAATGTGCTAAGTATAGGAACTAATCCTACCCACCCCCCAGGGAGCTTTCCCATGATTTATTGACATTTTTCCCTTTTATCTCTTCTTGAAATATCTGACATGAAATCATGTAATTCCAATTCCCATCTTGTCTTTTTCTCCACCATTTCAGTTCTGGTCCCATTTCAGTAAGAAATCGGAATAAGAACCAATAGTTAAAACTCATGTGGGTTTTTTCGGTTGGTTGGTTTTTATCTGAAGGTCTGTCAGTCTTCCAGCTGTGCATCATAAAGTGCATCATTTTAATTCTAGGAGTGAAATGCCAAGTACTATAATTATGTGGGCAACATGGAAAGGCAGGGAGGCAGCAGAGCAATAGCGACCAGGCAGGACCGGAGCCTTAGTGGGGAGCAAGAGAAGGAGGGGGGGGGTAAAAGAAGAAATATTTGTCTGGTCCTCGCAACTGAGCACCTCTGTGGTTTGGTTATGCTTCCAGAATAAAACATCACCAGTCATTAACTGCCCTTTGCCTGCAGTCCAGTGCTCGCAGAAACAAAGTGGGGCCTTTGCTTTGGTTTCAGGAAGATCTGAATCACACTCAGAAATACTAAAACACAGCTCCTCGCTGACAGGCAATTTGAATACACTCCTTGCATCCCCTGCAACTACAGGAAACCTGCCCCACAGCTGCTCAAAATACATTTATGGTTTAGAATGGGAAACACAGACAAAAGATTAACATTTACAGCTTGTATTACTGAAAGTAAAGGTCTGAGGCAGACACTCACACGTATCAGTCAGAAGGAGAGGTGGATTTCCCATGCATTCTCGCTCACTCCAGGGTACATCATGCATTAAGCTTTCACAATAAATATGGGTTGTTTTTTTTTTTTTTAAACTTGCTACATGGAATCCAATAGCAAATAGCACGACTTGTTGCTAAAGCATGTGAGAAAAGGTTTTGTGCTTGCAGTCTCCTTTTAACCCTTACCGAGGGTTTTATTTCCCACATACAAACACTTAACTGGCAAAAGACAAGACAAACAGCCTTTTCAACCAATCCATAACATACCTAGTTTCAAATATAATCTCAAAACCTCCTGACATTAAAGGGTCCCAGCTTTGCACATGGGACAAAGTTCTTTAATGCTGTGAGAGACGAGCAGTGGCCAGCCCAGAGTTTCAAACGTGACTGTTTGCCAGGAGACTCTCTGCACCATTACTGCCATCAAACAGAATGTCACTGGGAAGGCGGGAGGGAAGCAGTGGGGCACTGGAGGAGGAATACTGTGCTGCTGGCCAGAGAAACCCTTACATGCTGTTTGTGGGAAAAAGAGCAACTGACTTAGAGGCTGGGATGGAAAGTCTGCATAAGAACCAGGACAGCTGCTAGGACATACAACCCATGGGGATGTGTCTTTAGCATCACTTCAGTATCTGTGGCTTTGAACTTCCTCAAGAGTTTGGTAGGATTCATTAAGAGTTGAAATCGGCTTCCTGGGGCAGCGGGAAAGCTTTTTCTCCTCAGTGCTGTCTAAAGAATAGGTTCCTGAAGGCATTATTGTAGTTTTTGTTGAAAGCAGTGTAGATGAGTGGATTAAAAAAGGAATTTGAATAGCCTAGCCATAGAAAAATACTCTTCCAAATGGGTGGGATATCACATGAGCAGAGGGGGTTGATGAGCTCTGTGATGAAGAAGGGGATCCAGCAGAGCACGAAGACCCCAATAAGGATGCCCACCATGAGGGCAGCTTTCTTTTCCTTCTGCTCTCTCCACGTGTCTCCATCCGTCTGGAATGTAACAGTGGCATGACGGACAGTGAAGACCATCTGTGGCTGCTGGGCAGCATCTTTTACCTGCCAAACACAAACACAAGTTGCACCATATGTGCCTTAGTCAGCTGATTGCACACAGCAGGTACACAACCAAACTACGCAAGTGATGTCCAGAGCTCACGGGGAAACACAGGCCATCTACGTCATGCTCTAATGGAGGGAGAGTGGTTGTACCACTCTCTTCTGGGTAACAAAGATTATTGTCAAGTGAGGCCAGAAACTAAAGTAGTGATATATGGGCACATGGAATTGCTCATACAGCAACTCAACAACGTTATTTTTCCATTTATAATCAGATCAGTAGAAGAGGCACACACATGCTGTGCACAGAAGTCTCCTTGCTTTCCCTAAATCCATTGAGTTTAAGAGTCCTTCTTAACAGAAGAGGCAAGAAAATGAACATACATTTCCTTCCCACCCCCAAGAAGTCTTTACAGTGCACGGTCACCACCCTGAGATTAACTGACACGATGCAGCCACGATAAGGAAGGATTTACAAGGACATTCCGCACCTGTGGGTAAATTCACAGCCTCCCTAAAGCCACAGCTGCTTGGCAGGTTATCATCCCCAGTGGAGATGGGATCCCACCCATTCACACCCCCCCTGCCTCTCCCCAGGAGGAACAGTGACCCCTTACTCAACGGCTTGTGAGCACTGTTTCAGTATTCCACGGGGGGACGTCTGTGAGTCACCACACACCCACGTGGAGTTCAGGCTCACAAGCTGTCCCAAAGTTGCTTTAGCTACACCTTGCTGGGGGATTCAGAAGGAGTCAAAAGACTGAGCTTGCAAGCTTCGCAGTCAACTTTCCTTTGAAAGCCTCCAAGGTTCACAGGGCTCTGGTGGAACGCTGTTTGCTTGCACGCTTTAGCTCTTAAGTTTCTCCCACTGCTGCAAGGGCTTGACTGCTACCGGGCAGTTGACTAGAGTAAAATACAACCTAGCTGACCTACCTCCACAGCTTCTGGTGCAATGGGGGTGATGGAGTTGCTCTTCCGAGATCCAATTCGAAACTTGGCGGCCTTGTAGATTTTCCAGTATACGAAGAGCACGACGCAGAGTGGCAGGTAGAAGGCGCCAAAGGTGGAGAAGATGGTGTAGGAAGGCTCCTGGCTGACTTGGCACTCCTCACTGTCCTCTGAGTAAGTCTCTCCCCAGCCAAAGAGCAGTGGGGCCAAGGAGATGAAGGCAGAGAGTGCCCAAGTGAGGGCAATCATGATGTTGGAGATGCGGCGCCGGGTGCGGAGCGTGTACTCCAGGTGGCGGGTGATGGACCAGTAGCGGTCAAGGGCAATGGCGGTGACGTTCCAGATGCTGGCGGTGCAGCACAGCACATCGAAGGAGATCCATACCTGGCAGAGCAACCGACCCAGCCTCCATCGCCGCCCAGACAACTCACGGACCAAGCTGAGAGGCATGACGAGGGCTGCCACCATCACATCAGAGATGGCCATGGAGGCCACCAGGTTGTGGGGCACTCGATGGAAAGTGCGCACCCGGAGGATGGTGGCCAGGACCAGCCCGTTCCAGAGGAACGTGGCCACAACTAGCATGGCCAAAAGGGTGAGGACCAGCACGCTGAAGATGGAGAGATGTGCTCGGCCACCATCGGGGCCGGTGGAGGACCCGCTCCTGTTGCTGGCGTCCGGTGTCAGATCGGCGAAGCAGCTGAGGTTGAGCGGGTGCTCCATGCTGGGGGCTCGGGGGCACCTGGGCTCCTCCGGGCAAGGCAGCCGGGGTCCCGCGCACTGCCCGCGCCGGGGCGAGGGGGGGGCCGGAAAAGGAGCGCCGCCCTACCGCGGGCGCGGAGGGGCCCCCGCCGCCCCGAGGTCCACGCCGCCCGCCCCCGGGGGCTTCCTCCCCGGGGGGGAGG
>JAAGNO010020182.1:10439-22997 GCA_033439905.1 Ceryle rudis
AAACAAATAGTTCCATAATTGTTTTATAAAATTAAGTGCTTCTGGAATCACTAATACAGTAAGAATTAGCGGGCAAGAAAAATTTAAGCACTAGTGTGTCAATTTAAAGTAGTAATTACAAGATATAATATTTGAACTTGTGGTTTTCACTGATAATGTATTGTATTTTTCCAGTATGATTTAGATTTCATTAGTACTGGTCTTCAACTACATTTCTTAGCAAATTGCTCTTGGTTCTAGGTGTTTTTTGTAAAAATAAGATTGAGGGAATTTTAAAATTAAAGTGCACCCAAGTAGACAGGAAAATAGTTACTTTTTTTTTGTATGCATCATATACAAATACCTATTGAATTTGGTACTTACATAGACAAATCATACAGGTTTCAGAAAAACATCTGATCCTTAAAAAACACAAACAAAATACTCAAAAGATAGCATCCATTCTACATTCTTTTTTTCTAATCATACAGTAATGAAACTCAGTGGAGTTTGAATAGCAAAAACTATTAGTAAAAAAAAACAAACACAGAAAGTAATAAACAGTAATTTTCAGTGTCTGTATACTTAAGTATGTAATCCACACTATGTGGATTACAGTATATTGCAGTTTGGGAGTTCTCAACAGACACATCCTGTTTTCTTATCTTCCTCTCTGGCTTTAAAAAAATTTGAATGCTGTTTTCACTCATATTCTGTGAAGATTCTTTGCAGAAAACAAACCCATTTACTTGTATTATTAAACCCAGGAACCTAGATCCAAGCTACTCAGAAATTACTTATCCACTTTTTTTGAACCAAACTCAAATTTAGCTTACTGTAGTATCTGCAGTTCCAATAAAGGAAGCCACTTACCTGCACTCCATGATTACAGTGTTCGGATGTTAGAATGAGTCCAGGTAAGTTGCTAGGTAGATCCAATCGTTGGAAATACCAAACTAGGTTCCAGAAAATTATGGGGTGTTGATTGATGAATTTGGATGTATGGATTACTTGTTCTCCCTCATTTTCCAACAGTGATTCAAGCTCCTTACGTAGTACCAAAGGGCTCAAGTAGGGTACAGATACAGCAAGAGGATTAGGTCTTTTTATTAAAGGATCCTAAAAACAAAGCCACATGCACAAAAGAAAAGTTGGGTTTTTTTCCCTCTTACAAAATCAAAGATTTTTCTTCCAGAAAGATTCTTCAGGATTACTTGTCCTGAAAATCCCCTACTGCACAGATAGTTGGAAGAAGTATTTGGAAGTAGTGAACACACAGTAACTTTAGTAGCATCAGCAGTTTTGACTGTTGAGATGTTTCTGAACTTTAAAGTACAATCACCTAAGCTTGCTCTATTATGTGAAAAAGAGTAAATGCTAATTTTTTCATAACTTGTTCATGATTGGGAAGTTTCAAGCTATCTAAGCTGGTACTAAGCCAGTGTTGATGGAGATCACAGAAAAATGTCAGTAATTACAGAGTCTGTGGAACTGAATCATGAGTTCGCATGTTAAGAGAACTTCTTTTCCATGAGAGAGGAGAAACACTTTATTTCACTTTCAAGAGTAATGTAATAGTCCCAATACTGCCTCTTACCTTCTCCCATCCACTAACAGATAAGCCTATGTAGGGAGGGGGTGTAAGTAAAAGCTTTGAGAAGGAACAAACTTTCACTCTTGTAACAGAGTGTTTAATCTGCTGCAGAAGCTGGAACAAAATTGCAGCTTTAGATGAATTCTGCTAGAGAGAACATTTCAAATCAAGCAGCACCATTTGGCAACATACTGAAAAAGCTATTCTAGATTAACTAAACTAAGATTTTTTTAATTTTTTTTTTTTTATAAGAACTTGACAATATGTTTACCATTCCCATTCTCCAGATGGATAAGACTGATAGTAGTAGAACATTATTAAAATTGTAAGTTCATTGCATTCAATATTATGCTGTCAACTGAATATGCAGCTTCTAGACTTACCACAACTTCCTGCAAACTATTTGGAAGACTGACTGTTGAAATACCATGAGATGGTCTCTGGGAAAGATCAATGTTCTGCAGAGGACCTCCAACACTGTGGCTCCGAGTCAAGGACACTCCCCTTTCCAGTGGATTACTGGCAGATGTCTTCATGGTTCTGGGATCTTTACTCTGTTCCTCTGCCACATCACTGTTTGGAATTTAGAAGAGAATATGCTAAAATGAAACTATTCAGCATTCCTAGGGTAAAAGGAAGGAAGCAGAGAAAGGCTGCCAAGTAAGTAAACCAAAACAAGTTTCTCTATTAATAAGGAATCATATTTGCCCAGTTAGCTCTACAGATTAGGAAAAACAAAGCAAAATGCCTCTCAGAACAGTATAACCATCCCTTCAGAAAAGCATCTAGGTATAACCCAAGATGTGAATCTGAAGGCACTGCAGTTCTGTATAAAGTACCATTGGTCTGCTACAGCTTTACCTTGCTTAGAAAACAGTGATGCACAGTTTTGTCAACACACAATGATTACCTTGTTCTGACTATGCTCATTTTTACTTTCTCTTCCCTTTATGTTTACTTTATCTAAATGTCATAATCAGACCAAAAATATTATAGAAAACAATTTATAAGTTGCATGCCAAAATAACTGAAAAAAAACCCAAAAAAACCTGTCAAACCCATCTGACAAGGTAATTTAAGCAAACTCCTATTATGGGCTTGTCAAATTTAATGCATACAATCAAACGGTTTGCAGATCTGGAAATATTCATTTTGTGCCCCTTATAAGTGAAACAATGGACAAAAAAAAAATTGACTACAATACAGAAGAAAATACATCGAGTGAAACTGAATGTGTGTGCTTCCAAATAATCTGCAAAGAGAGGGAAGACATTAATTTAGAGGTCACCTTCACTCCTAAATTTGACTTTAGTTAAAAATACATGACATCAAAGAGATTAACATAAGCAGTACCACTTTTCCTTTTTAGAGTATTAATCTTAACTTCTGTCACATTAATTTAAGTTTTAACAGTCTAACATAGGCATTAGCTCATGAGCGTTGACACTCAAGAATTCCAAACTGAATGATTTAAAAATCTATTTCAACAAAATGTCAATAAATCCTATCAAAAAGGTCACTGTTCATAGCAAGCAGCACTACTTCAGTTCTTCCCTCTTAACATGGCACCTTCTTAATGCTTCTTTCCTCAACCCTTTCAGAAGTGGTATTGTTTTTTCTGAATTTCAGTTTTACATCAGCATTATTTGTCCTGAAATGCATGCTCAGCACAAGTGTTGAGTGCTCAAAGAGCCTTCTCTCAAAAAAAAAAAAGTGTTCCAATAAATGGACTTATTTGTCCCCATAATGGCTGTGTCCTTCTTGTTAAATCCTAAAGACAAGGAAAGGAGAAGCAATGCTTAAATTTCTGTGTGTCTTTAAAAGATGAATGTGTTCTAACAATACTGAGTAGAAGTTTTGCCTGTTACTCAATAGAGGACTGTTTTCTATAGTTGTATCTCTAAAACCCACTCATTTAGTGGAACAAACTTAATACAAATCACTAAAAGCATGTCTAAAACATGCACAAAGAATGAGAGGAAACAGACAATTATGAGGTTACCATTGTACTTCTCCACAATATCAGGTTGGCAAAAGCCAACCTTCACTTTAAGAGTAGAGGAGAAATTTTGGACAGAACTATCAATGCTGTTTTACCTACCTCTGTTCAGCTGCAGAGCAAGTTTCTTCAGCTATGGTGTGGCTAGCCTGGGGTTGATCTGGAAAACTGATCAAGTCAACAACATCTGGACTGGACAACAGTTTCTGCTCCACAGGATCCGTGGCTAATGGAAGGGTACCACTCTGTAAACTATCTCCTGAGGTACTTTGCTTCAGGAAAAAGCTAAGTCACAATGAGATGGGAGAAAAATACAAAGGTTAAGGTGCAAACGTGAAATCATGAAGAATTTATTTATTTGTTTTTCAATTTACTTCTTGTCAAAAAGCAGGAAAAATAAGGAAACACAATATTAAAACAATGGGACACAAACTTCATCCTACTCTCTCTCCTCTAACTTACATAGGCAGAGTAAATGAACACATACACAGATCTGATCTGCAAAATAAGAAATCCTATGATGGATGTAGGTCATTACAAGTGATTTTAGTTTGTTGTGGTTCCCAATCATTAGCAATATATCAGCAGTTGATATATCACTGGAAATGGTTGTTACTGTAATGGGACATTACAGACTGGAAGACTGTATACCATTATAGGCACAAGGTAACAGAAAAGTGTTGTAAGAATCCGACTGCTGAGGTCTCAAACCTTGTGTGGTGATAAGATCTGAACACAGAATAAGCAAGGCCTGCCTGCAGGAAGGAGGTGTCGCTGGCTCTCAATTGTCGTCAATGGCTCTGCCATCCTCCCCTGGCTCCTTGTAGATAAATTAACAATAGGAAGAGATAAGTTCTGCGTAGGCACGGTGTCTTCTCCTCAAGTTAATTTCTTCTGCTAGCCACTGTGACTTCACCAAGGGGAGGTCTACAGAGGAACCTCACCCGAAGTGGCTCGTGCAAATTATCACTGCCTCTAGGCTTCCTATGGAAATTGGGGATGACACCCATATCCCAAGTGTACAGACAGTAAAATAGTGATCTGTGTGCACCCACCACCAAAGAACTAAACATTGGGATTGATCCTGAGGTTTAGGGTAAACATTAGGAAAAACTTTTTCACGGTGAGGGTGACAGAGCACTGGAACAGGCTGCCCAGGGGGGTTGTGGAGTCTCCTTCTTTGGAGACGTTCAAAACCCGCCTGGACACGTTCCTGTGTGACTTGATCTAGGTGATCCTGCTCTGGCAGGGGGGTTGGACTAGATGATCTTTCTAGGTCCCTTCCAACCCCTAACATTCTATGATTCTATGATCCTGTGAGACATTGATGGATCCAAGGGTGGTGAGATCCTTCTATCTCACACTCTCTCTCCCTGATCTTTCCCTTTCCTCCTTCTTCTACTCATTTTTCCTTTCCTCTCCTAGATACTTAGGTGTGCCTCAAAGTAATTACTAAGAAAATAACCTCTATGGCCAAAACACCTTTATCCACACCATTTATTGATTGTCCTCAGGGAAAACCCAATTAATTCTTTTTGTATTGTTCCTTGAGTCCTTGTTGTGACTCTTTCAGGGATCATAACGATTCATTTCTCTCATTGTCCACTGAGTGGGAGAAGATGTGTCTTGCTTCTCTAAGGTTTTTTAAGTACACACTCTACAGATGTTAACTTTCAGCATTGGAGAGCACTAACAGAAGCTCTATTTCACAGCAACAACCCCTACAGTGAGGGTCTACTTAAAACTACCTTAAAGTAAGTTCTAGCCTTCACAATGCAATTAAGAGAGGTAAAAGTAGTAAGCAGAGAAGCTTAAAGTAGAGAACTACTGGAGAAACAATAAACAGGAGCATCTGTAACTAAAAGCTGTTAGTAAATTTAATTTGGGAAAAACTCTTTGCTGACAGATTTAAAATCTGCTTCATATGCTTTTAAAAAGTTCCATTAGCTTTGTTTTAAAAGCTAAACAAAACGAATACAGACTTATACCTTCTGCACAGCTATGATTGCAAAGAAAATATGAAAACAAAAAGTGGTAAAAAGGCAACCAGTTCTTTGCATTTTGGCTGTTTTACAATGAAACTCAATAGTTTACAGGACTTAAAATTTCCTCAGTACAGTCATGACCACCAAACAGGCAGTGACATCCTTCTGAGTATCTAGAAAAAAACACTAAGACCCTTCTGTGAAAAAAATATAGCCATGTACAAATGCAAAGGCAGAAAGAGAGTATCTATGAATCTCACTAACCTTGCATTGCCACGTAGGTCTTTAAATTCAACGTTAAGTAAAGGTAGGAAAGTACTTTTACAGAAAGGACAGGTAGTGTTTAAGTTTGAATCATCTGCTGTCCATCCAGCCATAATTTCTTCATCATAAACCAAAGCACCACAAACTCTACATTGAGAGCAGCTTGACATCAATACCTAGAACACCAAAGAATTAGTATTATTAGTCTTGTTTCAGGGTTCTTTTATAACTGGTTTTATAGACTTAGTAGCCATAGCGTTTTAACAGGTATCAGAATGCCAGTTGGGAGGCATGAGTTCATCACTACTTACTCGCCATACTCAGCGTTATCTTGTGCACCCAACTTTTACCTATGAAATGCAAATACTAATAATTTTTTTCTTTTGGTCAGGTATTTTGAGACCTGGAAGAAGCATTACTCTTAAATGTTACTAATTTAACATTCACAAATGCTTGCTCCTATGAAGCCTTCAGCATATACAAATTGTTTTGAATTCTGTAATTAAACGCATGTCTACTTCTCAAAAATATCCCCCCAAAAAACACACAAACCCCCAAACCAACCAAACACAAAAGAAACCTTTATAGTGGCGTGGTGGGTTAACCTTGGCGGGGTGCCAGGTGCCAATCAAGCTGCTCTATCAGTCCCCTTCCTCAACTGGATAGGGGGAGATAGGCTCATGGGTCAAGATAAGGAGAGGGAGATCACTCAGCAATTACTGTCATGGTCAAAACAGACTTGAATTGGGGGGAGGGGTGGGGGGGAAGTAATTTCATTTATAACCAATCAAATCAAAGTAGGATAGTGAGAAATAAACCCAAATCTTAAAATATCTTCTCCCTACACCCTCCTTCTTCCCAGGAAGAACTTCATTTCTGACTTCTCCACCTCATGCCCCTGAATGGTGGAAATGGGTGAGGAAAGGAGGTTGCAGGCAGTTACATTAACATGTTGTATCTGCCACTCTTTACTCCTCACTCCCTTCCCCTGCTTCAGTGTGGGGTCCCACCCATGGGAGACAGTCCTCCACAAATTCTGAAATGTGGGTCATTCCCACAGACATTCATGAACTGCTCCAGCATGGGTCTTTTCCATGGGGTGCAGTCCTTCAAGATTAGACTGCTACAGCCTGGGTCCCCCATGGGTTCATAAATTCTGCCAGAAAACCTGCTCCCGTGTAGGGTCCCTTCCATGGAATCACAGAATCATTTAGGTTGGATAAGACCTTTAAGATCATCAAGTCCAATCACTAACCTAACTCTACCAAGTCCACTGCTAAACCATGTCTCTAAACACTGTATCTACACAACTTTTAAACATGTCCAGGGATGCTGATTCAACAACTTCCCTGGGCAGTCTGTTCCAATGGCCTATAACCGTTTCAGTAAAGACATTTTTCCTAATACCCACTCTAAACCTTCCCTGGCGCAACCTGATGCTAATTCCTCTTGTCCTGTCACTTGTTCCTTGTGAACAGATACTGGCACCCATCTCACTACAACTTCCTTTCAGGTAGCTGTAAAGAGCGGTACAGTCTCCCTTCAGCCTCCCTTTTTTTTCAGGCAAAACAACCCCAGTTTCCTCAGCTGTTCCCTGTAAGACTTGGGCTCTAGACCCTTTACCAGTTTCACTGCCCTTTCCTGGACCCGCTCTAACACCTCAATGTCCTTTTTGGAGTGAGGGGCCCAAAACTGAACTCGGTACTTGAGGTGTGGCCTCACCAGCTCTGAATACAGCGGGACCATCACTTCCCTAGTCCTGCTGGTCACACTATTTCTGGTACAAGCCAGGATGCCATTGGCTGCCTTGGTCACCTGGGCACACCGCTGGCTCAAATTTAGCCAGTTGACAATCAGTACTGCCCTGGTCCCTTTCTGCCAGGCAGCTTTCCAGCCACTTGTCCCCAAGCCTGTAGCATTACATGGGATTGCTGTGACCCAAGTGTGACTTCGCTCTTCACCTTGCTAAACCTCATACCATTGTTCTTGGCCCATTGATCCAGCCTGTTCAGGTCCCTCTGTGGGATCTTTCTAGTCTCAAAGAGATGAGCACTTCTTCCCAACTTGGTGTCATCTGCAAACTTATTGAGGGTGCACTCTATCTTCTCATAAAGATCACTGATGGAGTCACAGCTTCCTTTAGGAGCATCTACCTGCTCTGGTATGGAGTCCTTCACACGATGCAGGTGGATATCTGCTCCACCACAGACCTCCATGGGCTGCTAGAGGAAAACCCACTTCCCTGTTGTCTTCATCATGGGCTGCAGGGGAATCTCTGCTCCAGTGTCTGGAGCACCTCCTACCCCTCCTACTTCACTGCTCTTGGTGTCTGCAGGGATGTTTCTCTCACATTCTCATTCGTCTCCCTCAGCTACTGTTACACAGCAGTTTTAACCTCTCTTCTTAAATACGTTATCAGAGTTGTTACCACTGTCACTGATTACCTCAGCTTGGGCCAGCGATGAGTCCATCCTGAAGCCAGATGAAGCTCTTGTTTTTTACTTAATAAAAGCCCAATCACTAAACTAGATTGAGGACTGGGGAAAAGATGGTAAATACTAATCCTTCAATACCTGAAGAAGGGTCTACAATAATTATTTTTTAGGCTGCCTCTTACTTCACTGTTTCACTATTACAGGAAACAAAAATCAAAAAGCCACAATCAAACACAGCCTATAATATATTTTAGATCTAATACCTTTTAGGTATTTGCCAAATGGCAACATTTTTCTTTTACTGTGCTATGGCTCTTATATAGTGGAGAGGTGTGGTAAGCCTAGCTCTCCAGAAGATCAAACATAAAAGAAAATCATATGGGATCTAGCAAAATAACACCACAGATGAAAGAAAAGTGAACAAGGCAGAGATGTAGGCAATGGTCAATGGTTTGAAAAGCATTTACAAGCAATATCTGGAAGTTTAGCTACTAAATCATTATTGTGCTAGGTTCGGCTGGGATAGACCTGATTTTCTTCATAGCAGCCTTTATGGTGATATGTTTTAGGCTGGTGAACAACTCATGTTAATAATACACCAATGTTTTAGCTATTGTGAATAGTGTCTTACACACCATCATGGCTTTTTCTTTCTCATTCTGTCCCCAACCCAGAGAAGAGGCTGGGAGTGAACAAGAGGTTGGGAGGTGACACAGCCAGGACAGATTACCTCAGCTGCCCAAAGAGATGCTATTTAACATTTTTTGTTTGTTTGTTTTTGGTTGGTTGGTTTGGGTTCCCCCCCCCCATTCACTTATTAAACTACATTTATGTAGACCTTCAAGTTTATTTACTCACTTCTGCCTTTCTGATTCTCTCCCCCATCCTGATGAGGGGTCAGTAAGCAAGTGCATGGGTGAGGGCTTTGCTGCGGGCTATGATCAACCCATTACAATTATTTAGTAACAATATGTAATTTTCAAAAACAGAAAAACACAAAGCATCAAAGGAATAAAAATAAATCTTGTTTCCTCTCTAATTTCTGTCTTGCTTCAAGTTTTGACTCTTCCCTCACTTGTGTCTTCTCTTTATATATGAGAGATACACAGAAGAATTTAATGCTCTTTTTTAAAGCTACCGTCATGCTTTGGGCTAGAAGTATGAAGCATCTTTGCAGCAGAAACAGGGAAAAAATGTTTTGAAAAATCCAACTACAATCCAATTAAACAGGTAATTAATGCATACAGTATGAGTGAATAATTATATCTTTCCATCTATGATTTTATTAATCTTACCTCCATTGCATAGTTCTGGAAAATGCTGGATAAACTAGTATTATGTGAAGAGCTGTGCTCTGACTTCTCAGAATCTAGAACTTTCATACTTCTTGGAAATGAAACTTCACCTGTATAGAAAGAGTCATTTGGGTCTTGTATTCAAGGAAAGAGCAATTCATTAATTTCCAAAGAAAATAATTTTGACTAAGACAGAAAATTGTACCAGAAGATCACCAAAGATACATGTAGCTCTTTACCTTAACTTCACTGATATTATAGTTACATTATAGATAAATATAGTTTTTGTGATTAACTTTTCAAAGTTATTTTTGTCTAACATATCAGAGACTGGTAAAAAAAAATAGTCAGTAAATAAAATCTGAAAATACAAATAAAGAATAAAGAATGGCAAGGAGTGGTAAGATTGCTCAATATATATACTCTGAGAAGGGATTCAAGACTTCTTGAATGATACAACTGTATGTACACAGCAAACAGAAGGACAGTACCAGGCCAAACACGTAATAACAAATATGCCATTACCATGCTTAATTTCTCCCTGGCTAACACTACAGTAAATCAAACAATCTTCCTTTGGTAAGGCTGGGTTTTAGGGTTATGAGCTTTGTTCAGGAGAAGGGGAAAAGGTGTTGCAATATATTTACCAGAGAGAACAGCTGAAATAAGTTTTAGGAAGCAAAACTATCAGCATTAGTTTCTCTGACAAGCCCAGTCAAACTTTCCTGTTCAAAATAATCACTACCAGAGTCCCCTTGTCACAAAGAAGGCTCCTCTACTTCCTCAGCTAAAGTTTAAGTTTGTGAAAAAAAGTTTACATATTTTTTGATGGCTGCCACTCTTTCTAATTAGTTCTTACAACCCTCCTAACTAACTGGAACTATACGGTATTTCACCAAGATTTTGCTAGACAGGGCAGTTTATGTCTAGTCTTTCCAGAGGAAGATGGACTTAGAAAATTTGCATCATTATAATACTAAAAAGAGAGCTAAACCAAAGCCCCAGCTAGTTCAGCAACACATTATTACTTTTTTTTCCCCTAAAAATAAGAATCAAATCTAACTGCATCAAATCTGAACTGAAAATTATTATATTTACTTCAGCTGGTTTATAGAACTGGGCCAGGGTGGTGGTGTGTTAATTTAGCAATAGGCATATATTCATCAATTATTTACCTTCACAACTTCAAATCAAGGTATAATCCAATACCTCCTATTCCACAGTAATGCTGATACATTTTTTTGTGTGTGCTGCTGCTTTGTTTTTTTTGTAGGCTTGGGATGGTGGGATTGGGTTGGTTGGTTTGTTTTTGTTTGGGGTTTTTTTTCCCTTTGTTAGTTATGCAACTATTTTAAGTTCTTGAATACTGCTCTTCTTTTCTGTATTAAATCTTTCAAGAACTTTCAAGATATTATGACTTTAAGTGAATGAGCAGGTATTCCTGGCTATAAGTAGTTAGGAATCTTCCTATAACACATAGGAAGTATGTTTGCAGTTAAATCCCTGTATTTTGTATCAACCCTTTACACATTCAAAAGAGAGAAGCATTACCTCTTTGCTACTGCAAGAGAACAGTATAGAATGAAAGTACAAATTTGCCTGTACTTAAGGGTTTGAAATAATTTCAGATTAGCACAGCTTCCATCCATTGTTATGAATTATTATACAGGTAATAGTTTTTCCTGTTCACTATATTATAAACAAGTTATTAGGGGGAAACTGCTGAACAATCAAAATCTCACCTGCACTGTAATGCTGTCTTCCTGCATCTCCACTGCTACTGCTACTGCCAAGACTAGTGGTGCTTTGTGCAAGCTCATTTGTTAGCCCTGGGACTCCAGTTTTTGATGACAGATGGTCTCCTAAAATATTATCTTCAAGACCCGTAGGGAAGTTAAAGTCTGGCTGATTGCTTTCTTCCTTTAATAAAAAAAGGACAAAATTGGAATACTTTCAGATCAATTATTTGACACCCATCTTTATCCTAATAATTAAAGAAGCAGATTAAGATGAAATCATGATGTAAAAAAATCTGTACATTAAATCTACACAGCCTAAAAAAGAGCATATATGGGACAATCCAGAAGGATACTGAAAAAAAATGAAAGGCTTTAGGAGTGAAAATACTTAGGTGAATATCAAACAAAGCAACAGGGATATAAATTTCTTCATTACAGAGAAACAGGAAAAATAATGTGGAAATTGTGATTTGGCAGACACTACACAAAGTGAAGAATTATTAGAAAAAAAAGTCCAAGTTAAAGTCTTATTTTCAGAATGAAACATACCAGCTGTTATGATGCAGCAATAACACAGTCACCAAGATACAGAATGTGACAAAGTATAATAAGTAGGATATTAAAAAAGCGATGTTGCAGAAATAAAAAAAAAAAAGCAGGTAACAGGAAGCCTTAGGTCACTGGATAAAAACTCAGTGAAAAAAAAGCAAACCCATGAGTTTTCATTGTCTTGGGCAAAATCCAATTATAAAAATAAAATTTAAAATAAAAATAATTCCCCTTTCCCTCTTTTATGGAAGTTCAGGAAAGGAGGGAGAATTTGAAAAAGGAAACAAGAAGCTATCTTAACAGCCTGAAGAGGATAGACAAAAGATCCTTAAAGCCAAAAACTAGATTAAGGGATTAACTGGATCAAGCAGAGGCCTTTCTAAGACAGAAAACTATGTTTGGAGGCACAATAACAAGACATGATGCAAAGGAGGAAGCTATAATATTCATCCCTCCATCTCCTCTTTCACTTGTATCATACTCTGAAGTCTGTTAATCAACTGTGCTCACACAAGAACCGTAACATTTAGTTTCCAAATTCCTGACAAGTGAATTTCTAAATCTCAGGCTGTCCTTTACTATTTTCAAATTTAATCTTCACCAACCTGACTTCTTATATTTCTAACTTGTTTTCACAACTTTTTCTTGATTTTTAAAAATAGGACAGGTAGTGTGATATCATTTAAGATGACGTAATTTGGTTCTTACTAGGATTTCTT
>JAAGNO010020182.1:36795-54195 GCA_033439905.1 Ceryle rudis
ATATATCAAATTGAGGTGAGAACACCTGCCTCTTAATTAATGCCCTTTTGTGTTTCCATAATTTATAGGTTTTGGTATACTCATGAGGCTATTGTTGTCTCCTCCATAATGATGCTACCTAATTTACTCTGAACCAGCTTACCCTAAAGAACCTATTTACAGTCAGAAAGAAGCAATACTGTTAGGTCAGCTACAACATTGCTCTTACCTGTCCAAGTCATTGGGCTGAAGATGGTCAGTTCTTTTGACAAAATACTTTGTCAAAATTTATCTCCCTATTATTTTTGTATAATTATCTAAAACATTCAACAATATCTGCACAATAGCTGAGATATTCAACATTATTTTACTTACATCCTCACTTCCTCTATTATTTTTGGTCAAAACTGTGAATACTGTTTTAGGCCAAGATCCAAATGTGTTTTAGCTGAATCTTTAAATACAGTTTAATCATGAGTAAAGGCTAAAAAAAACCCTCAAACTTTAAGAAGTCACAGCAAAGAAAATAGAAATCTAAAATAAATAATTCATACAACATATGATGGAAGGAAGCCCTTACATTTACGTACTAATTATAATTTCAGACTTGTAGGTATGTATGAGAAAATTTAGTAGTCCTCTCTGAATATTTACTTTCCCTGCTTTAGGCAGTTTCTGTTCTTACCCATTCCCATTTTATTTTATATATTTCACCTGCTGCCAGTTGTGGGTGCAGTTTCTTTAAGGTGCTCAGCAGACTTTTACATGGCTTCTTAGGAAACTGCTTCCAGTTGGTGTTCTTCTTATCATCCGATCTAAAACACAGGGTAAAGAAAAAAGGAAATCTAAAATACAGACCAACTGAACAGCTTCCACAGCCTTAAGTTTCTTCATTTTCAGAAAGTAGTAACTAAAAAGAATAAATTATTTTGAAAAGAAACATTGTTACTATCCCTATATGTCAAAAATGAAAATAGAGTGACATAACTCAGAATTTCATTTCCTTAGATACAGAACAGTATAAATTGAGTTACAAGCAGAGCTTTCTCCAGTCTTATAAGAAGGATCTACATTAAGATTTGATTCAGACCTTTTACTTGAAGTTTCACAGAGCTTATTTCCCTTTCAGAATTTTTATCACTCTTGCTTATGTAAAACTTAGGCACACTAATCTGTATGTGATTACTATGCAAAGCCTATACTACCATAAACCTGCTATACTGCCATGGATACAAATAAAGACAGTTTGGAACACAACATGAAGTTGTTAGTGGAAAATGCTGGAAGACCAGTATGGTAGCTTTATGGTCATATAGTAACACTGTAACACGTCTATGGCGACCCAGTTCCACCTTCAACCAGAGGCTAAGAGGGAGTAGGAAGATTGGGAATTCAGTTCACAGTTTGAAAATTATGTAGTTGATTAAGCAATGGGGTAATCTGGCCTAAAGGGATGCTCATCTTAGTTAGAAGAACAATGGGCACAATGCCAGACCTTTTTTAAGCAGCTGGATATAATGGGACAGAGAGTCCATCCTGAGAACTCCTATGCCTGTTTCTAAAATGCAGAAGGTGGGGGAGAATTGCTGTAACAGGGAGTACAACAACCTTTATGGTCACAAGACCTAATCAGTTATTACTGTCTGATCTGATGCTGTCACTGCTTGTTTTGCATTTTACATCAGTGAAATGTTTGTTCGATTATTGTTTGCTCAACTGGCATTGACACAAAACTATCTTAGGAAGGAAGCCAAAGTTTCAGGAATAAAGATGCCTTTGCCCATTTTTTTCCCTATCATAAAGGCATGCCTGTAAACAATATAAAGTCGTACTGTTCCAAAAGCACAAGGAAATAAGTCCTGCTATAAAAATAAAACATACTCTAAAATTTTTGCCCTAAAAAGGCTACTTTCCTTGACCAGATTTCAACATTACTTTCACAGAAATAGTTGAAAGCATACAAAATAACGCATTAATGAAGATGCTGAATGAATAAAAGGCCTTCAGTATTTTTTGGCAACAAAAAATAGCTTCAGTCTATCCTAAGGAAGATAGCAGCAAACTTGCTCTAAGAAGACACTAGACAGACAGATTGATGTAGCAGAAAATACTGAAATTTTCAAATGTTATTTTTCTATTATGCAGTCTTTCAGTTAGCAACAGTGCTGTTAAATGCCTTTAAAACTTAAAAATAAAAAAAAAAAACAGTATTGCCACAGAAATAGAAGAGGCATAAACTGACACTGACAAAATTGAACATTAACATTACTCATTAATGCTGTAGCATTATAGAATTCTATATGACCTTCATCACAAAGTGGTTTATGGAGATTTGATTTTACTTACACATCTCCAAAACAGAAAAAATATCCTCATTTCCAGGTTAAAAGCATTTTATAATGCAGGTACCAATATCTCACATCTACCTAAGTCAAATTTTACAGATGTTAAATTCCTCTGGAAGTCAACTAAGTGGTATAGGTGAGATATGTGCGGTATGGGCAGGAAAAAAAAAAAAAAAACGAAACAAAATCAGTAGACAGACTATTGAAAGAGAAATGGATTTAGAAGACAGTGAAAGAAAAGATGAAAAAAATCTTTCTAGTTGAGTGTCTCATAAGATGTCAGTCACCAGTAGATTTTTAGTTCAGTAACCAGTCCATGTAAGGTTGGTACTTTCTAGTGGTCATCCCTACAGAATCCTGACATCCTTATCTCCCTACTAAAATCCCTATTTCCACATACTTCATTTTTCTGCAACCCAGTCTTCAAATTCCAGTCAGCTTATGGACAAAAACATTCACGTATTTTTCACTGCAAATATCTTCATATAAAAAAGTTATCTTCCTTGAGTTCCTTCAGCACATTCTCATTTCACAACATCTATTATAAATATTACTTTGGTGGCATAATACTTTGATACACAGTGATGAAAATTTTTTTTGCAGGGTTTTTAAGGGGGACCTAGGAGAAGGAGTTAAAAAAACCAAAACCCAAACACAATCTGCTCCATTGTTTGCTATTTCCTTTAATGCTACTAATGAAGCAAAGCATTTCAGTAACATAAAGGAAATTTGCTTCAGTAGATGAAAGGTCCTTTTGACACAACTGAAATCAAGAAAACATTTAACTGGCCCATAGATCAAGTGGCTAATTCTAAAGTCAAGCTAGTAAAAACAAAAGTCAAGAGTTAACAAGTGACATAAGTAAAACCATATTTTCACAATGCACTTTATTTAGTGATGTTCACCCTCATCTTGAGCTAGCTTAGATGTCCCTTTCTATTTATGACCTAATTAATTTAAAATGGAAAGGTAGTTCATAAAGTTACTAAATTAAACACCTGAAACAACTGAATTTTCAATTCAGTTGCTTCTACTTTCATTCAGATATATTACAGAAAACCAGAAGCTACTCTGAATTAGCCTCTCTCTCCTCAAGAGGGTGTGAAGAAACTGTTCATGCAACACCTTCAATTTAAGAAAAGTGATAATTATGTGAAAGTATTATAGATTGAAAGTAGTCAGTTTTGCTTGATCTCACCAAAAATGCAGCCCCTGTAATGAGAAAAAACTCCTTTTTAACACTACATAAAGTGCCCTGAGTGCAAGATAGCATCAAAAGCTGTCATGAATGGTCCTCAAGTGCTTGCATTGGTATCAACAGTCACTGAAACCAGGCAAACCAATTTCAGAAGTGGTAGATCAAGGTGAAAATGTAAGAAATGGTGGGGCAGGAAAAAAAGAAAAACAAAACAAAACAACCAAAACCAGAACACAACACAACTCCTCTTCCTCTTTTCTAACTTTTGTCCTATTTCCATAATAAGCAGTAGTAGAAATGGAAAAACAAACCAGAACACGTTACCATCGTTATTTATTTTATAGCAACATCACATTTTTATAGACAGCAACCAGTGCTGACCCTTGACTTAGCAACTATTAATATTAATGAAGCATTAGAAATGAGAAAAATAACAAAGGACAGTAAGAAACAAACCATACTGGATGAAGTGGTGTTTAATAGCTTTATCACCTGAGCATTTCAGCAATCTCTCCATCTACAGATAAAGGTAAAAACTCCATAGAACTTACATGTACACCATGTTTGTGTCTAAGTCAATGCACACAATATCCTGTGGTGGATCGTACAGATCAAAGTATCGTGAATCAACTCCAACAATAAATGGAACAGGTGCACTGAGTACGGTGGCCAGAGACAAAGGACAGAGGGGGATATATGGACATTGCCACTGAAATGGAAATATCATCTGAAGGAAAAATTAAATCAACACATTAAAACAAGACAAAAGACACTGTACAATAAAAACCAAGAACTTACACACAGCAAGTTGAAATGAAATTGCTAAAAGCCTTGTAACACTGTGAGAAAAGAGTCTTCAAGTTTGACCACTTACTTACAGAGCATCTCTTAGTTATCCATGCAAAATTGTTGATCATTCTAATAGTTACAATAGTAAGACATGCCAGGGCACTTTAGCTAAATGCTATTGCTAGGAAAAAAAAATATTATTTAGTGCATCAATCACTTGAACTTAAAAAAGCCTTGAAACAACTGTAGAGTTTGAACTGATTTCTCCCACTGATGTACAGAACACTTTGTACTTACAGCTACTACAGCTTCAGCAACTCCTGTCAAAACAGCTGGTCTAAGAGAATGGAGGAGGATCTTGCCTTCTAGTAATACAAAGAGTAACAGAGTAGCACAGTTTTCTGGTCCCAGATTCATGAGCAGAGTGCTAAAGTTTGCTCCACTAAGGAGTCAGTGGGAAGAGGGAACAGAATAACAATGTTACAGAATTTGAAATTAAAAAACAAACACACACAAAGAAACAACCAACCAACCAAAAATGTCACTACTATCATACATCTGACAACTCTTTGGGACAAACTAGTTCAGTGGTGATAATATTAGCACACATCAAATATCTAATTATCTATCTAACTAATATCACCTCAATAGGAGACTTGTACTGCCACAAAGAAACCTAATTTCAAATTCTATTGCTACAGAAACATGCTATGCCATGCTACTGAGTTTTGTGTTGTTTATGGTTCTCTCATATATGCATAAGCATCTTGTCTTCACAACAGTAAATCAGATGCAACTAGTTAACAGCTAATCCAAGTACAAGTAATACCAGTAGTTTCATATGATGGGCTACCTCATGCGAAAGTCATGAACTAGAGTATCCATTTGATCTTAAAATCACAGTCTCAAATTCTAATACTAGTCAAGTAAAATCAATACATCATTCTGACAGCAAAGTGCCTTTAGTTTCTACAGTTTAGACTCCATTTTGTTTGTTTGGATTGAACACATTTAGGAATTATAATGACATCTGTGAGAGCACAAGGGTGTAAAACCTATCCTTAAAAAATGCTTACATCTTTGCAGTTTGGTGGCTGGCTGCAATTTTTCACTTAAGATGATGCATAACATGTGATTAAACATGGGGTTCTTATCCGTACAGAAAATTATATGAAAATGTTTAAGGGGAGAAAAATATTAAAAGGAGGAGGGTTTTTTTAACGTAAAAGCAAACCAAAAAACCAACAAAAAAACAAACAAACAAAAAACAAACAAACAAAAACCCCCAAACAAAACAAACAAACAAACAAAAACACCAAAACCAAAAAACACCAAAAAACCAACAAAACCAAACCCTAATCAACAAAACCATCCAAACAAAATCCCATGTCACAATCATAGGGAGCTCCAGCCCAGAAAATGGAGGCAGTATGCACAGAGACTGCATCAAGCTTCAAGCAAAAATACCAACTTTTTAGGTATAATTCTGCATTTCTGAAAGCTTTGCACATTTGTGCAACAATTGATTTCACAGAACTTCTTGGTGTTAATGTCTCCCTTGGATCCAAAAAGGGAAAAAAACCCCAAGATAACAAACAGTCCAGCTATGCTATTAAAAAAAAATAAAATTGCTTACTATATAGTTTCTGGAAATACAAGATACTTAAATACATTTCCCCCCCCCCCGCCTTAGCTTCATGCTTTTTTCTTCAGAGTTCCTACAATCTGGCAATTCATCTTTATTTCAGGATAATTAGCGATAACATTTTTCCACAAGGGAGAGGTATATGTCAAAAAGACAACACTGTGTAATATTATAAATGCGTATTGAGATTTCTGTTTGTAAGATCTAATAATATCGCAGTCATGTTTGACTTCCTTCTATGACTCATTCCTATTTGCCTCTGAATTTTTCAAGCAGCATACATTTAAAGCATTAATAATGATACCTTAATGGCAATGGTGTAGAAACTGGCTGAGACAGTATTAAAGCATCATGGGCAGAAAGCTGAAACACAAAGTAGTATGTGATTGATATAGTCAATGCCAAAGTTACTACAGTATAACATTTCAGTATAAATGTATATACATAGTCTCATAAACTGCCTGGCAGACAGAGTCACAATGTCACACAAGCGATGAAAATCAGAGGCAATCTTTGGAACTTGTGTTTACTAGGTCAACAAAGCTTGTATTAGTCACTGAAATGATTCGCAAGTTGCAGAAAATTGACTCAGTGTTGAACATGTAACTGCTGCTAAGGAATTAAACAGGGAAGCACAAGAGACAGTGCCCTAGGAAGGTAACCTTTGACCCACAGTATTGGGTGAAAAAGCAAGAGAAAGTCCCCATTGAGGCCATGCAAATGGTGCCTATAAAACAAAGTAATATACAGCAGAAATTTCACAAGTGCAAGCAGGACACTGCTGTCATTAACACCGTATCAAGTGTGAAATACTCCTCTTTGCTAAGTTACCCCAGGTTTATATCAATGGAAGAGAAAAACAATCCCATCCATCTCCTCCCCTCTCTCTTCCAAAGACAGGTCAAAGCTGAGTGAAAAGCCTAAAGGAAGAAACTAGGCTTTCAAATGTAAGAAAGGAGGGTTTAACATTATTTTGACTAAAAATGGAAGCAAATATTTTGTTTACCTGCACGAGAATTCTTGGCCTTTGTGGTGAAGGGAAAGGTATATTGTGCATAAAATGGGATATGTGCCTGAAAAGAATAAAAGGTGTTACAAAACCAGCACTGGGGACTAATCAGGGACTGAAAACAATAATAACTGTGCTTTGGAATTGCTTTGGCACTATGTTTTAGAAGGGCCGTTAAGATTTATTTACTGTTCTGGTAAGTTTAACAGCCTATTGCAAACTGAAACAAAGAAGCTCCATCCACTCACATTTCATGCATGAAAATTCATAGTGGCAGCTTCAGATATGTATGCAAAAGATAAGAATACACTGACATTTATGCAAGTCATTTAAAATCCCAGGCGGCCTAACCACATTTTACAGAGTTTTTTAATGAGGCTTAGCTAAGAGAAAGTATATACTTCACTGCCAGATGTCTAATACCATTTGAAGGTAATACCACATTTCATTTTAGGACCATGAAAAGCACCCCTTATAGAGTTTAAACATGCATACATCATCTGCATTAGTTGCAGTGCTTAGAAACAGACACAAATATTCATTGCTAATGCACAGACTCTCTGAGCTTGTATTAACCTAAAATGCAGGACTGCAAACATTAGCATGTCTCTCATAGCTTAGCCATTTGCTCTTTTGACTTGGAGAAAGGTAAACAGGTCTGACATATCCTAACAGAAAAGCCCCAGTAAAATCCAGTTCTCTTTCCTAGCACTGCAAGAGCCACTACTATTAAACAGTAGCAGCAATAATTTCTATCAGTACAACCTGAGGTAGACAGTGCAAGGAAGAGTATGGAGTAAATATACCAATTAGCTGTGACGTATAAATTACATGACCTCTTGAGCTACATTCCCACACTAACTTGAAAAATATTTTACGTACTTTTCAATAGGAAGAGGATGAGGTCCAGAGACAGACAGTTTGTAGATGAACATAAGAAATTTTCTAAATGCTTCAAAGAAAGGCCAGTGTGAGAGAAGGCAAATGCATTTGTTGGAATTGATGGACTTGGAAGTAACCAGTTTCTTCTCCACAGGTGTCAGGGGGCCCAGCTGCCATTGTTGTTTTTCTGTTAGCAGTTCCCGGGGATAAGGCTCATAAAACTGAATAGCAGCACCATAAACCTAAACGATGACCAAAAGCAGCAGAGTAAACACAGTATTTGACAGAAGACTGGGTTAGAACATTTGAAGCATCCTTGTGAAATGACTTTGCATTTATTCAAACATACACAAAATATCCTTATGAACAAAATGCTTTGGACTCTTGTGCCTCTCTTCCTCTTTTTCGTTACACTTTCCTTAATAAATTTTTTATAATCAATAAATTGAAAGGGAAATAACCAAACTGCCAGCTGTGACAAAATCCTATTCATTAACTGTTATGGTAACAAACAAACAAACAAAAACCCCCAAATCCTCATGAAATGCTTGTGACCTATAAATTCTCCTACTATTACCACAATTAAACAATAAAATTACTTTAGCTTTGACTTCATTCATTCTATCAATCTAAACAACTTCTGACTTTTTTCTAATATTCTTTCCCTATTTGGCAGAGTTTCATAATTAACTGAATTATTCTGGCAAGCTTAGTTAAAGGAGAAAAAGGAAAGATGGATACCACAGTTTATATTCTCTCTGAGAAAAATACTGTCAGCTACTTCATTCCTCCTTGTAAAACGGGTATTAATATATTGGGGAAAGACTTATTTTGTTGTTTACAAATGGTGAACTATATCAATTCCCCTCATAGGGAACTGAGGCAGAGTGGAAGTTGAGCTGTTGTCAATAAGAGAGACAAATTGCTGTTTATTAGTGACAGACAGCTAATCACACATTACAATCACTTATTCCCTCATGCAGTTCACACACACAAATACAGATGTCAAGCTGAAGGAACAACTGGGACACCAATCCCAAACAAGGGCTTCCTTGCTTCATCAGGTGTACCTATAGTCCTGTAATGTCTGTTCATACATAGCAGATGCTGCCTTCTCACGTATGTGCTGAGTCATCCAATACATTTTTGGTGCTCAAGTGCACTGTTGGCCTCGCACAGATTCAGCAGATGGCTGGTGTTCTGAATCTATCACTTCACATGAATGCAACAGCATCACTGGCCTCAGGAGTTCAGTTCTTCAGAACCTTTCACATGCTACCTCACAGCATATACTTTTCCTTTCCCCTCCCTGCTGTCTTCTGGTAACTATTTTCCTATTCACATACAGAAACACCTACAAAGCCCTGTTACACACAGAAGTGGCTTTTATATTAAGCACAGTAAACCAGCAACAATGTAAACATTGCTAACACACATGGTAAGTGAACAACTCTTCAACATTGAGGTTATATATCCATTCCCAGAACCTTTTTACTTGAAAGAACAGGGAAATCCATGCACTATGAGATTTGATTTTGTTAAGTGTACTGTTCAGCTGACATGGGACTAACAGCACGTACTCTTCCAGCTATTTCCTGTTTTGGTTTACTTCTGTCTTATAAGGAGAAGTGTGTCAATTATAAATGGTAAAGAAATACAATTTTATAAGGGAAGTAATTTTGTAGTATTTCTCAAATACAGAAGAAACAATACCTATTCATCTCCATAGCAGCCATTTGAACAAAAAGCAAAAACTAGTCACAGTGTGGAGCCATACCTTTTCTGCAGAAGAGCAGGTCAGTACAAATGTTGAGAACACTGGTAATGGGTATTTCGTTTGAGGGTCCCAACACTCAATAGTAGCTCCCATCGGAAGGCAGAAGAGGGGTACAGATTCTGACAGTGGGAATGACTCATAGTTCTCTTGAGGATATCTGAAAATTAAACCTACAGAACAGGAGAATAAAAAGTAAGCACATTAGCACATTTGTTCTTCAAGCCTTAACTAATGTAAGCAATATATTTTCAAATACATACAGTAAGGTCTGTTGGTTATCTGGACTTTATAACTGAAGATTACATCTGCAGAACAGTCTCTCATTTGACAGTAAGACTAAGTCATCCAAGTAAGAATAAATTTAAAGTTGTGTATGAATACCAAAGGACTCTGGCAACTGCTCAAAAAAAGTACATGGTAAAAACTAACTAGTGAAGATTTTAGTTTAAACCAGTTTAACTTTCCACTAAAACTCCTAAGCTACGCAAGCTATTATGATAAAAACTAAATAAATACAGAACAATGCTATTCTGGGAAAAAGTGACAAGGGCAAAGAAGGCATTACAGGAGTGGAATTCAACTGACATGCTCTAGGAACACAATTCTGGCAAACAGTACTTAAGGTTTTGAAACAATTATTATTATTAATTATTTTATTTCAACAAGGCATTCAAATCCTTCTGTTAGCATGTTTAGACAGTCTGTTTCTAAAATGACTTACCAGCTTTATAGGCTAAAGAGTTAGATGCTGGCACAGACTTCTTATAACAAAGGTATACACTGGAACCCCACTGGAAGATAAAAGTTCCATTTTAGAGCCAGCAAAGATGACAAACAGGTAGCAGAGAAATCAAGTATAAGCATTTGAATACAGTCCTACTTACAAACACACCAGACATTTAAAGAAAAAGTGTTACAGAATAAAATGACTGGCTGTCTGTCTAGTGTGTGTAAATCATGAAATAGAGAATTCACTCTTCTCACATTTTTTAGAGATGACAGGATTTACATAAAATAGTCAAAATACCACACTACTCTGACTTACTCCAACAGAAGAATGGGGAAATGTGAAGCAGATTATTTGCAGCTTCATATTTTCTTCTTTTTTTAAAAGGAGACTCTTATGGGAACCTCATCAGTGGAAGTAAAATACTGAACATCATCACCTGTAGCTTTTATAGTACTTCCATAAACTGGCTATTTACATAGTGTTTCTGCAGTTTGTCTAAATACACTGTATCATTTGAAATAACTTATTCTGGCCTGAGTAAATGCAAACCAGACTAAATAAAATTGAACTGATTGATAAAATGTAAATGAAGAAACTGTTAGCAGTAATTACTACCCTGACGTGTCTTGGTAACATAGGCATTATTAACAACTAAGAAAAAAAGCATTTGTGATTCATACCAAGTGTCAGTATCATCAAATAGGTGGGAGATTTTTTAATTTTTTTTTTTTAAGAAATGTCCATCATACCACTTCTAAACAGTTCCTAGACATGAATATGCAAACTGAAGTAGCAAGTAATCAGTGTGACATACTAGCTCCTAACACTAAAGGAAATCAGAGAAAAAAAATTAATTAAAAAAAGTAAATCAACCAAATCAACAAAACTGAAGTCTCATACATGGCATATAGAAGGAAAGAATTCTGATGTAGTGATAGAACACAATTATAACAGTGCTAAGAGTTCAAAGAGCTATGCCTTCGTTGTTTTTTTTAAAAAGAAAAAAACTGAGACTTAAGCTTTTATATACTCACCATACCACAATTTAAATTCTTATCAACTTTGCAGAATGTATGAGGAGGGGTTTCTCCTTTGCTGGTAACGATTACACAGATATCTGTCACTGCCAATGAATTTTGAGGTCGTACTGCAGGAGCCCTTCGATATGTGATAAAGATCCGTTGAGAAGAAGCTGAACTATTGTTAACATTAGCACAACGACCATAAGGAGTAGCTTGGATCACCTCGCAGCCTGAAATGATGCGTTCCTTCCCTTCATACAGAACTCTGCAGACAGGAAGGAAACAGTATTACGCACATTCAAATATATGTTACTTGGAAAAATTCACAGAAATTATCCATCCATGAGCATCCTATGCAACATTCTAATGTCCATGTTATATAATGCCTTTTGTCATGCACGTTTTGAGACAAAGAAACTGTTCAGAAATATTTAAATACTATAATCACTGTGGGAACAAATCATAGTTATGGAAAAATAAAATCAAGTGACACTGAAAAGAATTTAGTTATAGAAATAGGAATGCTGCACTATCAATGAAAATTAAATACAAAGGAAGCTTTATATTGCTTGCACAAGGAATGCTGACGGAAAAGAACAACAGAAGACAGAAGTCTACCTCCTGAAATACTTGGGCAGACAGTAGTCCACCTTCTGGATGAATTTTACAGGACAAAAAACAAAACCAAAACAAAATAACCAAAACAAAACACACACAAAAACAAACAAAGAAACAAAAACAAACAAAAAACCAAACAAACACAATGATTTACAAACATGTAATGATATACATTCACAGTATGAACAACATTCCTTGGGGAGGGTGGGAGTGGGGAGGAGGGGAGGAAGCAAACTAATACTCCATTACACAGAAAAGGAAGAAATAATTACAGCTGGCTGCACTCCTAGAAAGCAGAATATATCTTGTATCGCCATACAGCAACATTCACATAGTACCTTCTGGTAACTATTTTCCTATACTTCTGGTAACTATTTTCCTGTATTATAGTACTGGGATTTTTTAGCCAGATCACAAGATTTGATCACCATAGTCTCAGAGAGAAAGAGAAAAAAAATCTTTCACAGCTTCACAGCAGCTACATAAGCTAAAACTTCACACTTCCAAATATAAAGCTATTAGGAAGTGACAATGAGAAGAAATGTGGAAGTCAAATCATAAATCACTGCATATTTTTCATGCACAGATGCTATGAAAGGGTCAGGCTTTATCTTCTATGCCACACTCAAATAGTGGTTCCATTTGCTTAATCTCTGCAGTATGTACAGAGTACTTGCCAGCTTCAAATCGTTTTTCATCTTTGCAATACATAGCAAGATTTAGGATAAAGGTTAACACATTAAAACTTTGTATTTTGTGGCTTCCCAGATGTAACCTATCACAACATTACTTGAAAAAAAAAAAAAAAACCCAGGCAATATATCTTCTACAGTCCCAACATAACCTTAGTTAAATATCTGACAGGATACTAGTAAGTATGTATTTGAAAACTTCAGTCCTGTGCATAAGCTAAAAAAAAAAAAAAAAAAAAAGAGAAGTCTTTTTCCAGATCCAACAATTCCCAGAACTTTCACAAAAAAAGTCATCAAGCTTCTTAAATTACTTAAAATACTATTGCCCATTTCTAAACTGAAATACGTAAATATTACTGTTTAATCTGATTCCACAGAACAAATGTGTTTCTTGTCTTAGTATTGAGGATACACATGAACTACAGTGCTAAACACTTAATAAAGCGAAGAAATCACATGAGTTAGGAGTATATTGGTGTAGCTACCAGGCTGCCCTGTAAATTTATTTAGCTAGTTTATGCAGGACAACATTCTTATCTTCACTAATGGTTTCAGTTGTAAAAAATCTGATCATCACTCTTTTGATACATTTAAAACAATGTGCAATCTCAAATTCAAATCCAGCCTGATATAAATATTTCCAAATATGCAACCTTAGATTTAATATACTACCACCAGGTTCAAGATATGTATAGATAAAGTATATGCTATTCAAGTTACTTCTAAACTAAATCTTCTGGAAGAACATGTATTTTGCTCTTTTTATTGGGTTACCTACTTCAAAAAATAAAAAACAAAAAACCACAAACACAAAACCAACAACTACAATGGCAGTAGCTCCCAGGCCACCTTCACTGTGCATGTGAAGAGTTCATGTAAACTCTTTATAACTGCCTTACATTAATCAGAAGAGAATATTAACAGAGCAATCTCCAATGAAACTTTCAGTTTTACTTCTATTTCATGAATTTTAAATAAAATCCAGTAATTTATTCTAGAAGCACTTGTCAGCTGACAGCTTTTGAGAAGGAAAACCATATTAAACAGACAATTCCAGCAGTTCAATTTAATATGTTTACAGGCATTCTCAGAAAGAAACTTGAAGACTTTAGAATTTCTCAGTTGTGCAACTACTTCTCAGAAGGGGCTGACCAGTGTTCAAGACTGTAACAGCAGAGCCACCTCCCATCAAAAGCAAAAAGAAAATGAAAGTAACTCTCACCCTTACATATATATCAGCAGAAGTATTATTAAACTCACACCATTTCCTGATCTCATGTGTACTGTTGGATTTAAGAAAACAAGCAAAAAGAAGAAAAACACCACCCATGGCTTAGTCAAATTAAACATTTACTTTAGTGATTCAGACAAAAACATTCATAATGATCCATGAAATATTTAACATGACAACCTGTATATGCAAAGTCCTCCCTGAGAGAGTAAGTTTACTTCTACTTGTTTCAACTTCCAAGTATCTGTCTTTGATTAATTAGTATTGATCAGAATTGTTCCCACTTCCATGAGTTTATACTTTGGCCTTGATCCTAAGTACACCTCACTTGCTCCATTATTCTATCAACTTTGATAAAGTTTCATTTCAAGCAAAATGCAACCTACAGTCTCCCCTAGATGTTATGTCCTTTTTTTGTAAGAAAGACCAAAAATAATCTTATCTCTTTGAAAGGTTGTTTCATGTTGTACACGGAAGTTCTACCACAACCAGTTTTATTTATCTGAAGGTATATTTCAATACGTTGGATAATAGAGTTTCAAAAATAAAAATACTACCGTCTTGCAGCTTTTGAATTAAAACCCTTAAATCACAGAAAAGTCTGCTTTTGAAAATAATTTCAAAATATGCAGATTATTACAAATTGTGTTGTGTGGGGCTGCTTTTCACCTTGACTTCTCCTGTAGGTTCCATCACATTTCTGCCTCTCACAGTCCTTACACAAGATAACTCTTCCTAATTCATTTAGGAGAAAGCAGTATGCAAGTATTTAATAATAAAGGAAGTAAAATAAATACACTAGGCAGTAGGGGGGTCAGAGAAGCAGCACTGAGTCAAACCAAGGAAAAATATTGATTTATTTCCTATTTCTACTGCCAACACTACTATTATTTGTCTAAACATACAAGTGATTACTTTCACCAGTATTATCCTAAGCAGTTCCAAACACACAATTGCAGTTGTCACCCTGGTGGGGATTTAATGAACAATGGAAGATGATGGCTGTTAAGAACATCTTCCAGTTTCTATTACTCTTCTTGAATTTGAATCCACTGATATTTTTAAAATACATCTCCAGTAAAGAAAAACATTTGTTCAATCAAAACTCCTGCAGATACTTTAAGAAATCAGGCATGTAGAATGAGGTGGGCCCTTGGCACAGAACCACTAACCAGATTAAAGTTTCCCATACTAATGAAAAAAAACCAAAACCAAACAGTGTTTCTCTACTTACACAATGAAAGTTACCTCATGTTTGCATTACTCAGTAATACAAGAACCTCTGCTTCAGGCAAGTAGTCTTGTATTCTTTCTTTGGTTCTCTCTACAGTAAGTGTTACAAACTGCAAACCAACTTACAATTAAAAGGCACCATTTTGTCAGGTTTTCTTCCAAGAAACAAGTGCTGGAGCTCTCCCATATTGTTAACCAAAGAGGTCAAAGTCTCACTGTGCCTAAACCAAAACAAAGCTCAAAACTCAGTTCCTGTCTATTTCTGGAACATCAGCAAAAATATTGGTCAGGAAAGCAACAGAATGGCTAGTAGCTGAATTATTTATAGACATATAAACTTAAGATACTAGATTGTACAGCTGTATGTACCTTATAGATATCTCATCCTAGGATGAAAACTTTAAAAAGATTTGATCAAACCAAGTAAAAACAGCCACAGCAAATGCAACATCTAGAGAGAGGCATGGCACAGAGCCTTACCGTATACGGGTGAGCACCTACAGCAAGAAGTTACTCTATTGGCTTACAGACACTGCAGTGGAAGAACAGGAATGAAAAGAGGATGGAGGGCACAAAAATACAGAACACAAGGACAACAGAGGAGAATCAGTAGAGTGTACCCCCATCTCCCTCTCTGTCCATACAGCGTTTGTTTAATTAGTTTCCCTAAAATAGTCCTGAAAGACATACAAAAACACACAAACAAACATTCATCAAGAATCATCTGAATGCTTGGACTACAAGATAACTGAACTTTATATATATATTAATGTTGACACATGTCTGGGGAGTTGACCCTTTCAAGGGATCACTCAGCCTGTCAGATGATTTAATAGATATTTAAGACTCTTAAGATAAAATATTCATTCACACTTCATTCTTGAATTAAAGGACGAGAGAACAACATAAATTAGCCTTCAGACTGTACATACATCTCTGGCCTAAACTCAACTTTTATTTGAACACACTGAAATTCACAAAAAAAAATAGTTTCTTCTAACCACCTCTTGCATGGAGTTGCAAAACAGCAGGAAAAGCAGAGGGAGAACATTAATATGCATCATTGCTCAGAGATAAAAGCCTGCCATCATTTGTTAGTTGTGACAACCTAACTGAATCTGTTGAAAACAAAATATAGAATAAGTACTACTTGCCAAATACCACAGTTTTCCACCAATAGTTTTAAAATGTCTCTATTAGGAAAGCCCTTAGTCAGCCAACTGTTTACCTAATTTTTCTTAGCAGGTATTTGCTATGAAATCCACCCAAGTATTCAAGTTCCTAAAGCTGTGGAAGACATGAAAATAAATGTGAGCTAGCAGTGTCGCTTCCACAAAGGCACATGTGGAATATGATGGTTTAAGAATCCCTTTGAGGAATCACTCCCTCTAAGAATTCTTCCTTCTTCTAAAACTTAACTGAATTTTGACCTACCATTCAAAGAGTAACTTCACATAGCAATTCTACACACTCAGATCCCATTGTACCTGTTAAATCTCATCTTACAGCATCAGTCACACACACAGGAAAAGACCATTTTAAAAATCAGTTTTGCTGAAAATTGTATTTTACATGATGAAGATGAACTGAAATTAGAATGTACTAGGTTAATTATACAAATTGAGCTATAATCCTTAGAGCAGAGATTTTGCCATGTAACTATTTTTATTACTAAGATTTCACTATCAGTTTCTTCCCAGCTAGACTGTCAGATGGCATTCAAAATTTTAAGTCAAAAGTGGGGTATGCAGACATTGGGCCTGATGTGCTTAAACTTACAAACAAAATTAATTAAAGCTATTATATCTTACATATAGACACATTTTTTACTTTACTATTTACTTAATAACTAAATAAGGAACACGTGTGATTTTCCTTATTTTGCAATCATTGTAACAATTCCCCCCACCTATACTCCATATTTTCTCTCTCATTACATCCCCTGTAATTCTACAATGTCCTTATCCAAACCAGAGAAGCATAAATGCTATATAGAGTAATTTAGACAATACCGTAGTGCTGCATGAATTAATTACAGATTAAGCATTACCTCAGTATGCTAGTGGACTATTATATTCACCACCTCAACATCTTGGGGCATGTTGTTATCCTTGTCCTGAACAATTACATTAAACTCAGTATCCTCTAAGTAAGGAATCCCAGCCACTTATATGGAAGGTTTTCCACCCAAAAAAAAATGAAACTCTTTGTCTTTTACCAAAGGGGTTTATGATTTTTTGTCCATTACTA
>JAAGNO010020182.1:54295-68436 GCA_033439905.1 Ceryle rudis
AACAAAATTACTTCAGAACTTCCCTGCCGGGCTGCATTTATTCCCTGCATTTATTAAACACTGAACTTAAAGCACTGACTGTATCTAAGGTTTTCAAGCACAGTACTACTAACTCCTTAAGAACTTATGTCTGAGACATCAGAAAATCGGGTTTTTGAGATATAAGCATGATTAGAGTTACCAAGAGACTACATAACCCAGTGTTGCAGCCAATCATGTCAAAACTTGCAAGCAACCTCACAAATACTCTGATCTGACAGTAAGGCAGGCTACAGGATTCTAGGTAGGTGGATAATTTTAAGATCTTTGTTTCACTGTCCTACCATTTTAAGTGGTATCTTTTATCTTAAGCCTTAAAATTAATTCCACAAAAAAAAGTGGTAATTTTCATTTTCTGAAGTCATCACTTTCAGATTAAGCATGGACTTACACTATACCTTTTCTATAAATTGGTTCTATACTGTTCTCTCACCTTTCATGAAACTGCAGCAGAGAACTTAATTTCTCACAGTTTGAGTTGATCCACCTCTTCCCCCTTTAACTGTTACTGTTAAAACACCATTCATATTAAAAAAAAATAAAAATCACTAAAGGACTGACACCTTTTTCAACTTACTTCAGAAAGAAAATACTACAAAGACACACACAATAAGCAATATAGATTCAAACACAGCATGCTTTTAAAAGTTTTCTCACATTTGTTTTCTTCATCATCTATGAAGAGTAAGATTTGATCATTACTGAAGGAGGAACTGAATTGTTATAAAAATCTCACCCAATGTCTGTAAGAGGTGGTTTGTCCCGGCCTCTCTTGTAGCAAAGAAATAGTTCAGGACTCTTTAGACTTCCATAGTTTAAGTTAGCTTGAAGGGCTGTAGGGGTGGCTTCAACACAGGTGTATCCCTCTGGGACAGTTTCACCAGCTGATTTAATTATCACAGCAATGTCAGTAATTGGAGCTTTTGTTTCATGTCGGCTTATTTCTTGGTCAAGGATGGTTGCAGTGTCTGTGTCAGTGAGCCCAGCCACTACAAAATAGTCAGCCACTCGTGGACATTTGTCTTCTATCATGGTTATGTCAGTAACTTCCTGGGGAAAATAAAAAGAGAGAAATCAAACATTCTGCTTTAAAAGTCAGCCCTTTCCCTCAACAAGTTTAATGACTGAAAAATCTTTAAAGAATTTTTTTGTAGATGAAATAAATTGCCATACAGAGATTTCATATAAAATCTAGAGAAACTCCAAACCAAACTTTCATTTGTGCTGCTCCAGCAACTGGATTTCAGTTCCAGCGCCGTAACAGTCATGTTTTAATACAAGGAGGTTTAAATTAAATAAAGAACTCAAAGCTCCCAGCACAGCAGCTACAGAGAAAATTGTTTGGCATTAGCTATTAGACTATTCAGGCTCTTCACAGGCTATAAATCAATGCAGATACCTCTAACTAAAAGCATCTATATTTTTCTGCCATTACTTAGTGTGTAATTTGACTACAGAATCATGCTGCCTTTTTCATTTTTTGAGAGAACAATTCCAAGTATAGGCTCACTAGTTCCTCTTCTGCACATTTCATCCATTTTGTTTCATAATCTAGACCTAGCAGTGCAGTCTGGAGACATTCAGCTGGCAACTGTAACATCTGGAAGTCATTTACAAAACATCATGCATCCCAACCCACATTTCATCAGCTGAGCAGGCAGTACACATCACTGCTCAGCTACACATTCCAGATCTGGAAAGAGACAAACACAAGTTTCTGTTCAGAGCGAAACTAGCTGACAGTCTGTGCTCAAATACCACAAGTACAATTTCAAGTACCCACTCTCATGAAATATCTGTCTTTTTAAAGTAGTCACAAATCAATAAACCTGAATACTGTTATACCCCTTCAGGAAGCTAAGGACCACCTTCTTTTAGACCCTCATGTCGCCATCCCCAGATTTCTGGGGATCCCATCTAGAAAGCTAACCAAAAATGGAAGTCTAGTTCCCATCTTTTAAAACAAGACTACCACTGCTGCCAAGGTCCCACCTACCAAGGAGTGATGGTCCCTGGGTATTACCAAATAATAAGTGCACCAAAACATAAAGTTTCTTGTATCTACAATGTCCTAGTCTGATAACTGCAGAAACTCTCTAGTTCTGGTCTCCCCAGTTCAAGAGAGGCAGGGAAATACTAGAGAGAGTCCAACCGAGAGCTATAAAGATGATGAAGGGACTGGAACATCTTTCTTATGAGGAAAGGCTCAGAGACTTGGGGCTGTTTAGTTTGGAGAAGACTGAGAAGGGATCTTACTAATGCTTACAAATATCTGAAGGATGGGTGTCAGGTAGAAGGAGACACTCACTTTTCAGTGGTGCCCTGTGATAGGATTAGAGGTAATGATCACAAACTGCAATACAGGAAGTTCCACCTCAACATGATGGAAAACTTCCTTACTGTGAGGGTGACAGAGCACTGGAATGGGCTGCCCAGAGAGGTGGTGGAGTCTCCTTCTCTAAAGACTTTCAAAACCCACCTGGATATGTTACTGTGTGGCTTGCCCTAGGTGGTGCTGTGCTGGCAGGGGGTTGGTCTCAATGATCTCCAGAGGTCCCTGCTACCCTCTACCATTCAACAATTCTATGAAACATAGGCCTCTGCTAACAGAAAGGTGGTTTGGCAGAGACTGTATAATCCCGTTCCCTGGAACCTGTTTTATCCTCCCATCTTGTCCTGCTCTTTCTTACTGAAATTATACTGAAAAGGTATTTTCCATCTTCACACTCTAGACTTCTAAAACTTGTTATTAAAAGTGTTTTAAGTACTCATCTGAAGGAAAAATCAGTTATTCATCCTGCAGGCCGAGTAAGAAATGTTAGTGTAAGATTATATAACTTAGGTGAAAATCACTATATTGCCAGGTACTGTAGCATGACATGAAAGTAAGGAGAGGAAGGGAAATAACTTGATGTAAATCTTTTCAAACCTGAGAGTACCTACATCCTTTAAAAGACTCTTCTCTTGTGCAATATTTTTCCACATTGCTTTTTACAGCATCACTTCAGTGTTCTCCAAACACTTTGCCTCACAGCTTTGGTAGGGCAACCCAAAAACAGAGAGCCTGGGAAGATACACAGAAGAGTCTGGCTCCCCAGAAATGGGGAAACCCCTGAGACAGCTACTCACACGACTGCGTTTTCAGACCTACAATATATAGATGCCTTATCAACAGGAACAATAAAAGTTTATTCAATCTGTCGGGCATTCAGTACCTAGATGTCCTGAAGGACAAAAAAGCTCCTCAAAAGCCATAGCTATTTGTGAAGCTTCTGAATCACTTTCAGCTACAGAACTTGTAGCAGTTTTCCCTTTTTAATGTCATAAATAACATGAAATTAGTGATAAAGCCCTTCCTCATATGGCCCCTGCTCATTCCCATCTTCTCTTTTGTCCAGAACTATAGTTTGTGCAATCACATAATGAATTGGAACAAAGAATTGCTCTGGTTGAACGCTAACCTGGCAGAGACCATTTACTGTTCAACCAAAGCAGTTCTCCAATGATTCATTGTGTCTGCACAAAGGCAGCAGCAGTATGCCTCTTTCAGCAGCAGCACTGACTTAATCACGGAACTGTGAAGTCTAAGATGTTTCTGTTTGACTCTCAGATGCTTGGACTTATTCACAGAATTATAAAAATAAACAAACAAATCATCCTCTACCAGCTCCCATTAAAAGAAAGGAAATCCTGGGCCAGAATATACTGTAATCTGGAAAGTACTGTTTGCCTTTGACACATGTGAAATGAAATTACTGAAACAAGCTGCTAAAAATACAAAATAGTTGGCATCATATAAACCATTTTTAAAAAAAAACCCAAACCTCTGTTAAACAATCCAGCCTTTTATTACCTGCTATAAGTTCAAATAGCTCAATACCATGTTCTTTCAACGACCAGTACAATCACCACCTACATTTATTTCTAGCACATAGAACAGGAAATAAAACTGCAATGGTCACAGCATAAAACATCAAAAATGTCACAAAAGTTTGCATTTTTAATCATACCTGTAATTCATGGAATCATGCTAATGTTATCCTCAAATGCTTTTTAAAGTGAAAACTTAACTTTCATGGGTAAACAGATAGGTGAAAATTTAAAAGTACCTGAAAAATTAAATACTAAGATTTGGAAGGTTAGAATGCAAATGAAGATAATCCATTCCCAAATTTTTACCAGTGGGGATCAATAAAACTGTAGCATTTGGTTGCAAAGGAGCACACACTTTTATCTATTATTTTATATTTTTCTTTTAGCCATAACTATGTTTTACTTCACAGAAAATCTGTGTAACATGTGGCAGGCAAAAGTCAGTCACCAGACGATTCAGCTGAGAAACTTGGCACACAAGGCTCATATGTCAGCATAATATTTAGCAAGTTTTTCAAAATTTTCCAAGTATCACAAAACAGCTCCCTTCCCTTTCCACAAGGACAGGAGAAGTAAGGTTTCAAGTAAGCACAACATGACTACTCCAAGTCAAAAGATTAATTTAGCAAAAATCTGCAGGAGAAAAAAAAAAAAATTCTTTTCTCCTCTAAACACCAGAAATATGGCACAGTGTTCTCCTCTGCCACAGTCCATTTGAGGTTGATCTCTCTAAAAAGGCAAGTCTTTCTCACAACTGCAATGTTATTATACAATTCTTCCTTAATGTTCTATCAAAAATAGAGCAACTCAACTAATGGCTTCAAACAGGTCATAGCCCTTTTTTAAGGGGAGACTGCATAGTGAAATTGCTTTGGGGAAAAGGTTTCCAGTCTGAAGATCACTTCTATGAATTTTGAACAAAATTATGAAAAAAATACTACATTAGTAGAAATTGCCTCAGCTTATTGACTGCTGTCTAAAATACCAGTCTGCTATTTCTTTCAGTGTAGCTAGTGTTGCGGTTTAGGGTCAGGGTGGCCCCTTAGACCTGTAACACACACTCTCTGTGAACTCCCATCCCTCCCGAAAGGGGAAAAGAGAAGGAATAAGGGAGACAGACTCATCGATTAGAAAAGGAAACTAGAACAGTTTTAATGAGAATGAAAATAGTAACAATAAAAATGGAATATATACCAAACCAGTAGCGAACCCAACCCCCAGATGGTAATTACATCACCGTCACCACTGATGCTGTGGAGCAGGCACTGGGGGGTCCCAGACTGGGCCCTGCAGCAGACGGGAGCTGTGTTCAGGAGCTGGATTCTGCTACTGGATTCAGGAACACACTGATTGGGATTGAAGGCAGAATGGAGATTCCTCCTGGGATGCTCCGAGGAAGGAACCGAAAGAGGACCTGAGCTGAGCCAAGCCAAGCAAAGCTGGCAAAGCAGTCCAAGAAGGGAGAAAAGACACAGACCTTCCAGATCTCTCAGCTTTATACCAAATATGATGTCTATGGGCTGGAATACCTCGTTGGTCAGTTTGGGGTCACCTGCCCTGTCCACTCCTCCCTGCAGGTGCAGCCTTTCACCAAACGTGGGGTGTTATCGCCGCCAGCACCCAAAATGAACTAAAAATGACATTGTAAGTATTATGTTTGTATTTTATTTCATAGCTATATTGCTTTTATCACCTAATTACAAGCTTTACAATTCCAAAATGAAGATCACTGATTTAAAGCTCTGTCTTCATTTACAGATACTGCCACAGCTAAGGGTTCCTGTTCTTTAGATACAATAGAAAGTTATCTTCTGCCCTGCCTGTAAAACACAGAAAAAGATTTCTCTAACAGAGTCACTTGCAGAAGTCTGCTTCAGCTACCTATCACACTCTGAGTAATAACAAATAATTTATCTTAACATTATTAGATCCACAACTATTTTACCAAGACTCCACTTAAATTTAATAATGATACCATTTGCTTTACCACTGCACTGGCTGTTTGCAGCCAAGTAATGTATGCTTAGAATTCTCCATAACCTAAGTACAGTGAGCAGTACTTCTTTTATCAAGTGTGGAATTACAGGGAAGTGCTTGTCTGCTCATCAGAAGTAAATACATAAATGCAGTAGAAAGAAATATCAGCAGATCTAGCACACTAGAAGCTTAATAACCTAGAAATTTTCATTTATGTTCCAATACTATTAAACGTTAGAAGGCTGATATGAGAAAACACACATGACATGAAATTTTTTAAAATATTTTTAGAAAGTCAGAGAGTACAATTTCAGCCTTTCATTTCAGTGTTTCATCTGAAGATAGCATTCACTGAAAAAAAAATCTGTTCTGAAAATCCCCCTCTACTCTGCCCTGGTGAGGCCACATCTGGAATACTGTGTCCAGCTCTGGGCCCCTCAGTTCAAGAAGGAAAAGGAACTGCTCAAAAGAGCCCAGTGCAGAGTTACAAAGATAATTAAGGGAGGGTAACATCTCCTATGTGAGGAAGGGCTGAGGGAGCTGGGTCTCCTTAGCTTGGAGGAGACTGAGGGGTGACCTCATTAATGTTTATAAATATGTAAAAGGCAAGTGCCAGGAGGATGGAGCCCGGCTCTTCTCAGTGATGTCCAACGATAGGACAAGGGGCAACAGGCGCAAGCTGGAACATAGGAGGTTCTATGTAAACATACTTAGCTACTGGCAGTGAAGAAGTTAGAAGAAAATGTATATGCATTCTGCTCTGAGATTTATTCCTAAAATAAACTGGCTTAAAGATTAGGGAAGACACTGGATTTGCTAAACTATTTTAAAAGACAAAGACTCTACTGGATAGATACAAGACAGTGTGTCAGGTAGTCATCTGCAACACTTGTAAAATTTACTGTCTAGTCTGAGTAAGAAGCATTCATAAGTTTTTCAACCACTGCAACTAGGCAAAACTCACAGACAACAAAAGGACTAACTACCACAGGCACTTTTGTCCCCAGTATGGAACTTAATAAAGCTATATGACCAAGTCTTTAATACATGCAATTTCTCTATAATTTCCAGTTAACTAATCAGAAGAGAGAAAGGGTAGACAAAGTTTGTTTACCTTTCTGAAGATTGAGAAAGAAACTTTCCTTGCTGTGGAAAAGTATGGAGAGATCAGATTCTTTATCCATAGACTGTTCTTTTATCTTGTGCTGAGGTAAAATAAGATTATTGGTGAAGGGATAGGAAGAATAATTTGCTTCAACTTTGTACAAAAGAATCTTCACTGATGCTTGTTAAATCTCAATTTTATACTACAGCAACCAGTACAGAATTTCTCTTAATGAGTGACTTTAGAAATGTCCCTGATTCACATTAAAAGCATTATGTAGCATGCATACATATTAGACAGTTAAGTAACCAGCAAGACAGCATACTTCTTGAGGTAAAAGTAGTATGTTATTCATTAAAAATGAAAAGAGAAAGAAATTTAAACAAGATTTGTAAAAGACATGTTTGAAGAAGCTAAATCACTGCTGTATACTGCAAAGATGCTTAGGTTGCACTGCACCTAGGTTCAATTCATGAAGTGTGGATTAGTTGAATGGACAGTGAGGTAGATTCAGAGCTGGTTAAGTGACAAAGCTGAGGGCTGTGATCAGTGGTGCAGGGTTGAGTTGGAGGCCTGTAGCCAGTGGTGCTCCCTAGGGGTCAGTAGTGGCTCCAGTCTTACTTAACATACTCATCAATGACCTAGGTGAAGGGACAGAGTGTATCCTCACAAAGTTTGCTGATGATACAAAACTGGGAGATGTAACTGATTCACCAGAAGGCTGTGCTGCCATCCTGTGTGACCTGGACAGGCTGGAGTGTTGGACAGAGCAGAACTTACTGATGTTCAACAAGGGCAAATATAGGGTCCTGCACCTGGGGAGAAACAACCTCATGCATCAATATAGGTTAGGGGTAGATCTGCTGGAAAGCAGCCCTCAGGAGAAGGATCCCGGAGTCCTGGTAGACAGTAAGTTAACCATGAGCCAGCGATGTGTCCTTGTGGCCAAGAAGGCCAAGGTATCCTGAGGTGCATTAAGAACAGTGCAGCCAGTAGGCCAAGGGAGGTCAACCTCCCACTCTTGTTATGCCTCGGTGAGGCCTCATCTGGAATACTGTGTCCAGTTCTGGGATCCCCAGTTCAAGAGAGACAGGGAACTATTGTAGAGAGTCCAGCGAGAGGCAACAAAGATGACTGCAAGGCTGGAGCATCTCTCTTACTAGGTTGAGAAAGCTGTGAGATGTCAGAGCAGCATGCATATACATTTTTCTTCTAACTTCTTCACTGACAGTAGCTAAGTATAATGCACTTGAAAAGTGAAAGGTTGAGAAAGCTGGGACTATTTACATTGGAGAAGAAAAGACTGCAAGGAGACCTTACCAATGCCTCTAAGTATCTAAAGGGTGGGTGCAAGGAGGATGGAGGCAGACTCTTTTCAGTAGTGCCCAGTGAAAAGACAAGGGGCAATAGACACTAGCTGGAGCATAGAAGGTTGTATCTAAATATGAAGAACTTTACTGTGAGGGTGACAGAGCACTGGAACAGACTGCCCAAAGAGGTTGCAGAGTCTTCTTCTCTAGAGATATTAAAAACATGCCTGGATGCAACCCTATGTAATGTGCTCTAGGCAAACCTACTTTGGTGGGGAGGTTGAACTAGATGATCTCTACAGGTCCCTTCCAACTCCCAATGATACTGTGATTAAGCCTTCAGCTTTATCAATTACAGTCTACTAACACATGGATCTGTGGCTGGTGTAATCTATCAATTTTGTCTTTTTTGACAATGGGATGACCTTTACAGCATCTTGCTGGCATCAAATAGGAGACACCTTTCTCAAAGGAGGGAGAGACTTTGCACAAGAGACTGCAGGGCTGATTGACAGGGCTTTAAACCAGATTTGACGGGGGAAGGAGATGTATCTAGTCTTACTAGGGAGGCCCCTGGGTGTTGTAGCCCAGCACATGTGGGGCAGTGTGCTAGCAGTTTTGAGAACCAGAAGGCCTACCACCCCTCAAGGGCAAAAACTACATGCTCAACTCCCTCTCTGAAATGCTTATACACAATGCACACAGCATGGGGAATAAACAGGAGTTGGAAATCTGTGTTTGGTCACATGGCCATGATCTCATTGCAATTACTAAGGCATAGTGGGATAACTCACATGACTAGAATATTGTCATGGATGGTTATGTAATTTTTAGGTTAGACAGACCAACAAGGCAAGGCAGTGGACTTGCTCTCTATGTATGAGAGCAACTGGAAGGCACTGAGCTCTCCTCAGGGGTGAATGAAGAACATGTTGAAAGCTTATTGGTAAAAATTAAGGGTCACGCATATACAGGTGAAACTGTTGTGGGTGTCTACAACAGACCACCAAACCAGGAAGAGGATGTTCATGAGGCCTTCTACAGACAGCTAGAAGCAGCCTCAGTATCACATGCCCTGGTGCTCTCAGGTGACTTCAGTCACTGATATTTGTCGGAAAAGCCACAGAGCAAGGTATACTTAGTCTAGAAGGCTCTTGCAGTACATTGACAATAATTTACTGACAGGTGGTAAAAGAGCCACGAGAAGAGGTGTGTTGCTTGGCCTTGTATTAACGAACAAAGAAGGTATGGTTGGGGATGTGAAGGTTGGGGGTAGGCTTCTGGTAGTGACCATGACATGGTCAAGTTCAGGAAAAAGCAGGGCAGTAAGTAGGAAGGCTAACTTTGTCCTCCTCCAAGACCTACTCAGAGGAATTCCTTGGGCGAAGACTCTAAAAGGTAAGGGGGCCCAAGAGAGCTGGTTGATATTCAAACATCATTTCCTCCAAGGTCAAGAGAGGTGCATTCCTTTGAGTAAAAAGTCAAGTAAAGAAGTTCACAATATGTGGAAAAAGGGACTGGCCGCTTGGAGCATTATAGGAACCCTCTCAGGGTATGTCGGGATGCAACAAGGAAGGCCAAGACCCTCCTGGAATTAACACTGGCAAAGGAAGTAAAAGACAACAAGAAGGGCTTCTTCAAATACATCTGTGGTAAAAGGAAGACTAGGGAAAATATGGGCCCACTGCTGAATGAGGTGGGAGCCCTGGTGACAGAGGATGCAGAGAAGGGGGAGCTACAGAATGCTGCCTTTGCTTCAGTCTTCACTGCTAAGACCAGCCCTCAGGAATCCCAGACCCTGGATGTAAGAGAGAAAGCCTAGAAGGAGGAAGACTTCCCACTGGTCAGTGAAGACTGGGTTAGAAATCACTTGGGTAAATTTAACACACACAAATCCATGGGCCTGATGGGCTGCACCCACAAGTGTTGAGGGAGCTCTCAGATGTTGTTGATCTGCCACTCTCCATCATTTTTGAAGGATCATGGTGAACAGTACAGGATCCTGAGGACTGAAGGAAAGCCAGTGTCACTCCAGTCTTCAAAAAGCGCAAGAAGGAAGACCCTAGAAATTACAGCCCGGTCAGCCTCACCTCCAACCCTGGAAGGGTGATGAAGCAGCTCATTCTCAAAATTATCTATAAGCACATGAAAGAAAAGGTTATCAAGAGTAGCCAGCATGGATTTACTAAGGGGAAGTAATGTTTGACTAAACTGATAGCTTTCTACAAATGGTGTGACTGAATGTGCAGATGCAGGGAGAGCAGTGGATGTTGTCTAGCTTGACTTCAGCAAGGTTTCTGACACTGTCTCACATAACACCCTTGTCGGTAAGCTCAGGAAGCGTGGGTTAGAAGAGTGGGCAGTAAGATGGGCTGAGAACTGGCTGAACAATACAACTCAGAGGGTCATGATCAGTGGCAGAGAGTCCAGCTGGCGACCTTTAACCAGCAGTGTTCCCCAGGGGTCAGTACTGGGTGCAGTATTATTCAACATCTTCATCGATGACCTGGATGAAGGAATGGAGTGTACCCTCAGCGTTTGCTGATGACACAGAACTGTAAAGGCTGGTTGACACAGCAAAAGTCTGTGCTGCCATCCAGCGAGAGCTGGACAGACTGGTGAGCTGGGCAAAGGCAAACCTAATGAAGTTCAACAAGGGCAAATGTAGGGCCCTGTGGAGGAATAACATGATGCACCAGTACAGGTTAGGGGTTGACCTGCTGGAAAGCAGCTCTACAGAGAAGGACCTTGGAGTCCTGGTGGACAATGAGTCATCCATGGGACAGCAATGTGCCCTTGTGGCCAAGAAGGCCAATGGTATCCTAGCATCCATAAAGAAAAGTGTGTCCAGAAGGTTGAGGGATGTTCTCCTCCCTCTCTGCTTTGCCTCGGTGAGACCACATCTAGAGTACTGTGTCCAGTTCTGGTCTCCCCACTTCAAGAGAGACAGGGAAATACTAGAGAGAGTCCAGCAGAGAGCTACAAAGATGATGATGGAGCTAGAACATCTCTCTTATGAGGAAAGGCTCAGAAACCTGGGGCTGTTTAGTATGGAGAAGAGAAGAGTGAGAGGGGATCTTACTAATGCTTACAAATATCTGAAGGGTGGGTGTCAGGTAGAAGTGGCCACTCACTTCTCAATGGCGCCCTGCAATAGGATGAGAGGTAATGGTCACTAGCTGGAACACAGGAAGTTATTCCTCAAGATGAGGAGCTTCTTTACTGTGAGGGTGACAGAACACTGGAACGGGCTGCCCAGAGAAGTGAGTTTCCTTCTCTGAAGACTTTCAAAACCCACATGGATATTCTGCTGTGTGGCTTGCCCTAGGTGATCCTGCACTGGCAGAGATGTTGGACTCTATGATCCCCAGAGGTGCCTTCCGACCTCTACCATTCTAAGATTCTATGGTACTGCACCAATTTCAAATACCAGAATCACAGTATGGTTTAGGTTGGAAAGGATCTTTAAAGATCATCTAGTCCCACTGCACTGCCATCAACAGGGTCATCTTCCACTAGATCGGGTTGCTCAAAGTCCCATCCAAAAAAAAAAAACCAGAAACCAACAAAACTGTTTCAGTGTCTAGCCACCCTCACCATAATAGATATCTTCCTTACATCCAATCTAAATCTACCTTCTTTTACTTTAAAACTATTGCCCTTTATCCTGTCACTACAGCCCTTGGTAAAAAAATCTTTGCCGTATCTCACAACAGTGACAAAGATAAAGGCATGACAAGGTTGGTATAAATAAACTGATGACATTGATTAAAAAATAGAATTGTTTTTCAGAAACAGGTGATCTTAAATTGGAACAATAAACTTTTGTCACTTGGTACAGAAGAAGGTAGAACCTGAAGGCCTGAACTCAGCAAGTCTGACTAGCAATGAAGATTTGAACAATCAAAATTATTGTCTCTAGGACTGTTTATGAAGACTAAATCTAAATACAAACTCTAAAGGACTGAAACTACACTTGGATACAATGGTTAATACTATGAATACTATTTTTTTTAGAAGTTCGCATTAGTGGAAATGCATCAACAGTAGTGCTTTCTTCAGCTTTTTTTTTTAAAAAACAAAACCAAACCCAAACTATTTCCTAGTTGTATTCCATAGCAACAAGGATGTTGAAACAACACAGTGAAGATGATTGTCAATGTTATTTGTATTCTATAAATCAGAATTATTGCTTTTGCTCTAATTGTCTCAAATTTTGTCTTTGTTTAACTGGGTTTCATGACATGGAAGCTAATACTTGAAGTCACTTTGAAAAAGAAGGAGCAACACAGTCATGGACTATAATTGGCAATCAAAACTTTAGACTGTTCTTTTGGATTTTTAAAAAAAAACACAAAATAAAGATAAGATTCTAGCACACGCAGGCTTAAATGTAAGCAGCATATGCAAAGACAGAGACCAATATTACCATTTAACAACCAGAAGTGTACACACAGTGTTCCCAAAGAGCTTGCACTCCAGCTGCTTGTCCATTCCAGTATGCCTTCATTACTGCTGCTCACATAAGTACACTTGTCCATACCATTCTCACTTTTAAGCAAGCCCATTTCTAGTCAGATAGGTGTGCAACTCCAGCTTACGCATTTCAGTTTGGTGCATGTGGAACAGCAGAAATCAGACCTTGTGTACTCAGATGATTTAAAATTACTACAGAATGGAACACTATAATAAAGTCAACTACTCAACATCGTTAAATGAGTTCAGATGCACCAAAGAGGTTATCAAACACTTGAGATGTCATTAGCATCACATCAGGAATTTACATGGCCATGTCTATGTGAGTCCTATGAAGTACATTTTACTATGTGTAAAAATAACAAAAGACAAGGTAATGCAACATTATTTCAAGCATACCATTAGCACTGAACAGGATTAAAACAGAAAAAAGTATTGCACAGACTATTAGCCAGAAGACAGTCAGTATCAAGAGAAAAACAATTCATAAATGTGCATTTAAAGACCTTCTTTTCTGGAAGGCATATCACATTGTCATAAATTATGAAATGAAATAACAGCTACATTCACTTGACTGAATCTCACAAATACGAGAAAAAGTACTGTTTTCAAAATAACTTCACGGACATGCAATGCCCACTGCATACCTGTCTTAATACAAGCAGCTCTGGAACAAGAATGGTTGGATGTCACCCAAAACTGGGTATGAACATGCATATATGCAAATACAAGACCACTGCTTCATAGCAGTTTTCAAGTAAACATTTGAGAATGTAGGAGTTGCACAACTGAAACAGGTTACAATCTACAAGCTGACTTTCTCATAGAGGTCTATACGTCGCTGCTCACAGGGTACAAGGTAAGTGACCTTGTCCACTCAGACCACGGACAGCGGGAAAGTGGCTTTCTCGCTTGTTGGTGCGCAGGGGGGCACGAGAGGTATAATAGCCAGAAGGATTTACTCCCGTAGGGTAATGGTCTCCACTCGGTGCAAGAAGGACTCACTCAAAATGGATGTGGGAACTCAGACAGAGCTCCCACAGAAAGATGTGGGAGTGCAGATGACAGGTTGCAGAGAATGCTACAGCCTGCTCCTGATCTCAGAGGGCAACCCTCATGATGGCTGCCTGCGATGTGTGCAGGTAGATGATCTGCTCAGCCATGTGGCCCTGATGGAAGATAAGGTTGTGAGACTTAAAGCTTAAGTCAAAAGGCTCAGGAGCATTAGGGAATCTGAAACTGAGATAGACCGCTGGAGCCAAGCTCTGTGCTCCATTCAGCGGGCAGATAACACCCTAGATCAAGGGGTCACTGTATACTGCCCCTCTGAGAGAGAGGATAGAAACCTAAGTAAAGGGGGT
>JAAGNO010020183.1:0-13933 GCA_033439905.1 Ceryle rudis
CCCCTGGCACCCTCCCCCACCCCACTGCGCCCACAAATACGATCGGCGAGAAACAAGAAACAGAAACCCGGGTGGCCCATTCCGTCCCCAGCCGAATCACGGAGCTAAACCGCTGCTCAGGCAGCGGAGCCGTTCCCGGGCCGGCAGGAGCCCTCAACCTGCCCCGGGCCGGGAGCGGCACCGGCTGTCGCTTCCCGCCCTCGGCGGGGGCGGGCAACGGAACGACAGCTCCCAGCGTTCACCGCGTGGCGCTCGCGTCACCGCGCCGCTCGTTACGGCCCTGCCCCGTCGCCGCCGCCGCAATTGGCGCCGGCTCGTTAAGCGGCGGGAGGAGACGGGGCCGGTGTCGCCGGCTCTGTCCCAGAGCTCTCGCCTCGCCCTCCTGGCTGGGCTGCGAAGCTGCCCTCTCCCTCCCTTCCCCGGGGGTAGCGGGCAGCGATGCGGGGCGCGGCCTCCGCTCGTCCCTGAGGCGGCCCGCCGCCGGGTTTGCCGCCGAGGGGTCGGCCGGGCACTGACCGCCCCTCCCGCAGGGCTGAGCGGGCTCTGAGGGCCGCCGGGACACACACACACACACACCCGGCTCGGACCAGCCGAGCGGCCCCTCTTTGAGGAGGGGTCCCCGCCCGGCGGGAAGGAGGAGGAGGCGGCCGGCACCATGTGGCAGAGCATCGGGCTGACCTTGTTGGTGATCGTGGCCACCCTGGCCTGCGTGCTGCTCTTCATGCTGTGCGGTGAGTCCCGCCCGCTCCCCGGAGGGCTGGCCTGGCTCCGGTGTGCGGTGCTCGCGTCCCCCTCCCCGCTTTCTCAATCTCTGGCGGTTCCTCTTTGCTCAGATTGACTGAAGGCGATGAAAGGGCCCCATGCCCCGGGGTGAGGGGGGACGTGTGTGCTTCGCAGCGCCCCCTTCTCTTTGTTTCCGAATCATTTTGAGCTTTTAAATGCTTCCAGAGCTTAATTCGGTGACTAATCTGAAGCTGACAGCTTTTTTAGCCAACAGTCCGTTGAGCAGTCACTGTGTGCAGCTGGTACCTGGGGCAGAAATGCCAGGGAATGGGAGAAGTAAACTTCCCACTGGTACCCTTCAGCTTTTGACATCTATTTGCTAGAACAGATTGAGAGCAGCTCTTAGGAGGGTGTTTTTTTCTTACATGGATCCAATCATTGATTTTTAATTTACTTATTTAATTATTTACTCATATTTAATGCAGAGAGGAGGATTATTTCAGTGGGAGAAGGCTTGCAGGTCTGTTGAGAGTTCTTGCAAGGAATCAGCAGTGTAATCCGTGTGAGTGTTGGGAACAATATGCTGAACTTAAACCTCTAAAAAAGCCAAAAACAACACCTCAAAAACCACCCTCAGGAAACTCAAGCCGTGCCATAGCCTGTAGTGAAAGGCTTGTGAGATAAAAAACAAATGTCAGGTAGATTAATAAGTGATTATTGAAAACCAAGGGAGTAAAGTGAAGAGCCAGTTGACATTTAATACTTAAAAAAAAAAAAATAATTGTGGTCAAAACAACAAAGCAGTGTGAAAAGATTTTGCAATATCAAGGAGCTGGATGGTAAAATGGGAGGTGAAATCCAGTATCAACACGTATGGAGCAATGCACATAGAAGGTGTGAAGGGTATGCATGTATAATTTCTGTGGGGAAATGGAATGACTTCAAACTGAGCTGTGGAAGGATTAGCTGAAGTTAATTGCAAGGGTTTCTCCAAAATACCTATTAAATGCTTTGTAGTAAACATGTAGGCAAATCAAACATCTGAAGTTTAAAATAAAATAGAAAATGTTATTATTTTGCTGCAGGAATCTATTATGTATTACAGTTTCATCAGGAAAATACACTGTATATTACCTTAATTAAAAAAAAAAATTGAAGAAAATCCTGGTTTCCTATAAGAAGATAGGATGGTGAGAGCTAAGTAATGGTTCCTGCATGCTGAAACCCGAAATAGATCGGTCAAACAGGTGACTGGAGGAAGGGAGATGGGTATAAAACTGAGCAGAGTGAAAAAGGTGAGCTGGGAATGGTTGTTAAATTCCATCATTACAGAGGAGCTGGAGTACATAACGTGAAATGCTCAAACAACAGGTTTCAGCAGGAGCTGAAATGCCAAGGAACTCTTTAACTTTACCTTAAACATACCTAGTGCTTTCTTGCTTAAAGAGAGCTGAAGTAATTAAGAAATTATTTTTAATTGGCATATAAATACTGAACAGTTTGGAGTTCTGTTTTGTGCATTCAGCTTGGATTCGGTGAAAACTTTGCTTTGATTCCCTCGTTGTATTTTACTTTCAGCAGTATCAAAGCTTATAAAATAATAGCTGAAAGTCACCTACACTGGAAAAGTTCTGAGCACAGAAAGCTGGCATCTTCACTGGGGTTTGTTGGTTGGTCGGTGGTGTTTGGGTTTTTTTGGGGAGGATTTGAACTCTCACCCTGTTAGAAGTGACTCAGTAGGATTTGACAACGATTTACAGTATTGGCAATGATATTTTTCCATCATACAGCATTTATTAATTAATACTGGTATGCTCCTCATTCTTGTACCACGGTTATTAATAGAAAATATTTAAGCCATCTGATGAGAGGTATTGAAACAGCCTTATAAGAAGGACGTGCAGGGTCAAGAGCATAAAGAGCTGTAACGTGGATTTTGAGCGGCTTGTAAAAGGACTCGTGGTGTGAATGTTTGCAGAGAACAGTCAGTGGAAATATCAGGGGGACATCCTAGGATCCTGTGGATTTCTGCTGCTTATCACAAACAGGATGTGATAAGTGCTATCAAAACTTCAACAATGGGGGGTGAGTCATCTTACCTTTTTATTTCCAAAGTGCAAAGATGAAATTGAAAGCACAAACCGTCAGAAGGTATTTGGAGCAGTTCTTCAGCTGTGTGAGAAGCAAATGTTTATGGCTGAATTAGGCATTTAGGTCTGTAAAACCACTCTGAATAAACGCCCTGATTTCCTTCTCTTTTAAACACTTCTGGATGCTTGCAGCCGGTGCTTTAAAAGTTACTCTGCATTTGTGAGGAAGCAGGGAAGGCTTGCAGCTCACAACATCTCTATCTGTAAACTGATCACATCTGACATAGAAACCACTGAGAACTGTAAACAGCAAATTCAGTTGCTCTTTTAAAAGTGGGACTGAAGTAACCTGCTTCCTTTTTTTTTTTCTTTTTAAATTTTCTTTTTTCTTTTTTTTTATTCCCACCTCTTCTGTTTTCCTTTCTCTGAATTCTCCCTGGTGGTCTCATTGCTGCTTTTGTGTATTCCGTGTTCCTCTGCAGATGGAACTCGTGTGTGGTCAAGGATATTGGATAAGATAAAATACCAGCCAAGGATATAGGCTAAGATAAAATACCAGTCTCTGTGTGCTTGTTGTATTTTCCCAGTGTGGTAACGCATGGAGCAGTGTGGAACTGCAGAAGTGGAACTGATGGAGGAGTTCATCTCATTTGGCAAGAGAAGCCAATGAGATATGGGTTGAGATATGAACCTTAAAAATCACGTAACTCACAAAGTGCTGAAACAAAATGCGTGGTTTCCTTTGCAAGTCTGAATTCAAACATTTGACCCCTAATTTCTACTTGAATAACTTCAATGCTTTGTTGAAGCAGTTTTGTCACTCTGAAATGAGTGAATCTTGTAACATGCTTTAAAAGATGAGGTCAGTCATGCGTGATTAGATCAGCAATAAGGAGAAAAGAGCCTTTAATTTGAAAATGAGTTTTGAAACTGCTACAAATAGGAGCTCAGAAGAGAGCAAGTTTCTTTGTGATCAGCCAGTAAGCAGCATGTGGTAGAGCATTGCATTCCATGGGACTAGGTTTGAGGACCTGTGCAGAACCAAGCACGTTGTCACCTGGTGTCTTCTGTTGCTCCAGTATCAGAGTAGTTTATGCTTCCTTCAGCCTGACCTTCTCCATAGCAAAGCTCTTGACTAGGGCACTGTAGTGCCCACATCTTAAGTGGAACAGCACTGCAGTCACTTGTCCATGGTCACAGAAGACATCTGGCACAGAGCTCAGAGCAGAACCCTCTTCTCCCACATCTCAGGTTAGCATCTAGAGCTCCCTGCTTCTTATAATTTTATTTTATTTTTTTCAGCTATCATTTTCTGTCGTAGACACTCGAGCATTTGAATACAGGAAACATTCAGCTTGGTGACAGCCCAGTTAGAAATGTGCTGGAGTAATTGCATCCCATTTTCAAACCAGTAGGGACACAAAGGTAAATTGACCTTGCAGGACTGCACAGGAAGTCCGTAATCGAGTCAGAAATAGAACCCAGACCTTCAGACTCTGCCTTGTGCCGTTACTGCATCACCTTCCTTCCTTTCTTGGTTTCACTTGTACTTCACGTAGGAAAAAATCAGGTTGCTTTACCCCAGCACTCCATAATAGCCCTGGAGGTTTGGTTTTGGTTTGTTTGCCCTTCAAATAGAAGAGGAAAATGTGCTCCTGTAAAGAAAGCCCTCTGTTAGCTTTTTGTGCACGAGCCAGTGTGAAGTGAAGGCAATACGTGGACCTGAGGCTCGTACCCCTCGCATTGTGAGGGGGAGTAACGTTGTAGTTGGATCCCTTTGTTTCTTTCCCCTTTACAAAAGAACTAAGCGCTGGCGTGGGGAGTACCAGAGAAGGTACCTTTAATGAAGCACAGTCAAATCATACAAATTGTTTAACATCCTGATACTGCATAAATGTTGCATACATCGACACAGGAGTCAGTAAAAGAGGCTTTGACTCGCTGTCCCTTCTTCACGCACGCATTGCGTCACTGGCTTAGAAGAGGGGTTGATGTGCTGGTGGCACAGTGCCAAAATTGGCTTGAAGGTCTTCGCGTGGCACCTGGCTGTGGCATTTTTAGTGAGATGGTGGCTCTGGGAGCTGCTAATTTACCTAAATGTGGAATACTGTCTGTGGTAGAGAGGACCCCCAGACTCTGGATCCAGCTACCTCCTGGAGCAAGAGCTGGAGCCCCTGCTTGGCGTTGTGATGATGTCCTGCTGGATCTGGCTTCCTTCTCTGAGAAGCAACTTCTTTCACCAATGAATGCAGAAATATATTAGAGTCTGCATGTTATCACCGCTGCTGGTTTGCTGAAGATGAATTGTGGGTGTTTGCTCTTTGGCTTCCACAGGTTCAGTCAAGCTAAGGATGATTTGGAATGGCCAAAGAAAACAAAGCGAGCACGGGAAGACTGATTCAAATCAAATATTTTTGTGTGGGGTGAAGTTGAACCAGTAGGACTTCTTTGAGAGCAGTATACCTGAACAAAGTGGGAGCACTTGAGATGCAAATTGGTGTATCAGTTACCTGTCCTGGAAGGACTCCCCTGCAAAAGAGTTCTGAAGCTGAACTGAGCTGTGCAGACAGGAATGAACAGAAATGCCCATTTTCCTTTTTTTTTTGTGTGTGTGTATTTTGAATTATAATTACTTTCTCTTTTACAATACACTGTTACATTACTTACAGCTCTTCAGTAGGGCACGTTATCGGGTGTTACCATTTTGCAATGATCTTAAGAAGCTGAGAAATAAATAGAAAATACGTTGTCTTCTGATTCAGACCTAGCTCAGTGCTGTGAATCTGCCTCCAGGCTTTGTCTGCCTGTGTGGTTTTGTTTAGTGGTGTGTTTAGTTGTTAGTGTTGCTGGAGAGAGTTTCTCTTACCCAGAATAACTTGTTCTTTAGTCATCTGGTTATTTCCAAGGAAATTCTCACTGAAGTGTTTCATAACAGCGAGGTGACGGGGACTCTCAGCTGGTGTCATTCGGCCAAAAGTGTGTGTTTGGGGGATATTGGTTTTGGTTTTAATACCATTCCATCCAAGCCGGCACTGTAACTAGAACAAGTGAAAGAAAAATCTTTCTACTTTGATTACCTCATACCTAAATATCTCAGGTACGGGCCAGGAGATCTTGCAAGGTTTTGAAACTCTAGTGTTCAAGCCTGGGTCCCCTCCCACTGTTAGCATTGGCTAAGCCTGTTGTCATTTTCTTTTCACTGCATTGTGCTGTGGTTCATTTCACCTCGCTATTATCATTCATCTGCTTGTTTGTTAACTAGAACCAGTCTTGTGGGCTGATTATTTACACTGTCTTCTTTGTAGTCTTGAGCTAGAGAGCTCTAAAGTCTGTTTATGGTGCTCACTGTTTGGGATACTCAGACCATTGTCCTCTGACTCAAAATATGGGAAAAATACTAATGCTGCTCTTCTCGAGAGTGTCTGAGAATCAACTGTGAATATTCTTTAGTATTTCTTCCCCATCACCCCCAGTAATTCTGTGTTAAGTGGCCTGTTTGCAGGGGCAGAGGAAGCACGTGGTCCCCTTTACCTAGCCCAAGTTAGACTACCTCCTTTAATGGGGTATTTATTGCTACCAAACGTATTCAAGTTACACTTCTGTAAAGTGCCCTGTAACTCTTTTGGGAAGGCCTTGGATATTTTTGGCTCTTCTTCCCCCTTCTTTGGTGTTCTCTGGAAGTAATTTATCAGTTCCACAGTAATTCACTTTGCAGGTGCTTTAGAATTTTCAACATCCCCAAGAAAAAGATTTTGGCTGGGAGTTTCCCCCCCCACGCAAACACACACTGAAGTGAATTTGGTAGAATACAGAAACTTCTAGCAGAGAAGTTACAGAAATTAAAAATCTGCAGGATATGAAGAATAATATCCCAGGAGGGAGGGGAAGGGTGGGATCTTTCTTCATCCTAAACCACGGCCTGCTCATATTGGCGCAGCTCTGATTACAAAAGAGGAAGAAAAATTGCAGTGCTGTGGTTACAGAAGTGCCACTTAATTAGTCTTTCTTCCCCTTCCCCAGCTGTCCCCCCTCAGAAGCCTGTTTCTGCTGACATTGGGAGGCTGAGTTTCCCTAGCCCTGTAAAATAGGGCTCTTCATATTTGCACAGGTCAGCAGTACAGGCTCGAGTGGCTAGAACAGAGAGTGGGAGCCTGGATTATAGCTCTACGCAAGGCAGACAGGCTTTGGTGTTGCAAATGATAACTTCTATAGCAGATGTTCTCAAATAGCTCTTTAAATTTGATGCCGCTTGACTGGGAAGTTCACCGAGAAGTTAGATTCCTTGTCTATGGATGATGAACCGTGAGGGAAGGGGATAGCACTGGTTCTCAGCTGGGTGAAACTCCAGTTGCTCTTGACATAAATGCTTAGATAAGGGAGACCTTTTCAAAGGAAGATTTTGAGTGAAGTTTAATATATTTATATCTGCTTTTTTGAAGTTCCTTGGCTACCTGGTATAGAAACACTTCTCCAAGAGAGAGGAGGAGCTGGATCTTAAATATTTTCAAGAGACATTCTAGGGATGTGACCATTTCAACTTTTTACTCGCATAGTCTGGGGACCCAGAGCATTTTAGCAGTGGAGCAGAACATAAATTTAGCAGAGAATGTTAATTTTACTCCAGTGGGTTTTGGCCGTGGTGAGGAAACACCTTGAATTTGGGCAATGTGGCCTTTTAACGAACGTAAGGAAGACCTTGTGCATTTCAGAGTAGGATTTACTATAAAACATGGTCTTCACTTCAAGATCTCCACGCGCGTGCTTAACAGTGATTACACGATGCAGCTTTTACAGTGTGATTTTTCAGAACGATGTGTTTGAGTGAGGGTAGAAACTCTAGAGCTGCCTCTTTACAGCGCCTCTGTCATAAATCCTGAGTCCTTACCCGGCGCTTGACCGTTTGCTTCTGGAGGAGGACAAACTTTATCAAGTCAGATTGGTACTTATAGGGCTGTAGAAAGCAGCGGGGGTGTTACGGAGGGATGTTGGGGTTGAGAGTTGGCAATTAAAGGATAGGAGCTGATCAAATTTTTTCTCACTCTTTCTAGTGTCCTTTGCCCAAGAGCTGACTATCAGGTTGTACGATGGAACTCAGCTGAACCTTTTTATTCTTTCTCCTGCAGGCTGGTACGTGGTCTGGCAATTGTTTCTGTCGAAATTCAAATTCCTGAGAGAACTGATAGGTGATACTGGGTCCCAACAGGGAGACAACGAGCCTTCAGAGACTGAAGCCGAGCAGGAAACTCCACCCTCACCTCAGAGAGGTAGACAGAAAACCGCTCGACAGCGAAGGGCACCTGCAGAAGACACAACTTAAAGTACTTCAGTGAACTTCTGACTAACTAGGAATGGTGAAGCACCTCCACACTGCATCGTTCAGTGGTTTCATCTTACTGAAAAACTGACTGAAGAGGTAATATTAATACCTGGGGACCTTGACTTCTGAACTACCAGTGTACGCTCCTTCGGTAGAGGTTCAGGGAGGGCTTCAGCAGCACGTCACAGAATACTGGAAGAAAGGATGGGTGGAGAGAAACCTCCATCAGAAAAATACTGACCTGCTGTAGCTCTTATCTCTGCACACAGATTAAAACTAGGTCCTGGAACCACAGGCTCAGCCTTTGCATTAGTCTGAACATAGTAAAGATTTCAGACTTGAAATGGTTTCTAATTTTTTTTTTTTTCATTACAGCACTGTAACTACATATAGTGAAACTGAGCTTTATTTCCTTAGCTATATCTGAGTATATATATTTTTCTTCAAGCTCGAGAATGCACGTGAACATGAAAAATGGTTGCAAGTATATCCTGCTTTAGAAAGTATTCTAAAGCGAGATCTTAGTTACGTTCTTATATAGCTATAAAAAGTATAAAAGAAATGCAAAAAATCAATATTAGATGCACATGATTTGGAGGTTTTTATTGTCTCCTTAAAAGAATTGGGTGGTAAAACTGATTGTCTTGGGTTTGGCCTAAGAAGGGTTACAGGTTAAACAGTCCTGTGAGGTCTCTGCTTTTCCTGAACCTTTTACTCCAAGTCCAACTTGTGTTGGAGAGGGGAGGGTGCCGCGTTGCCTGCTCCCTGTTCAGTGATCGCAGTGTGCCTGACAGCTTTGGGGTTTGAGTACTAAGCACTTCCCTAGTTCACTTTGTACACCTTGACATCAGGCCTGGAGTACCCGATGCGAGTTCTTTCCTGGAACCAGTTAAGGCATTCGGAGCAGTTTGGTGGACGGCCCTCTAACACCTGGGAAGTGTTGCAGCAATGGATTTGGCACCTCGCCTTCACCGGAGGGCTTACTGATTTTTACTGGTATCAAGCAGTTGCTCCTGTTTCCTTTGAGGATGAGTTAAACGGCTCTTCTCTCACTGCACATCAGAACAGAGAGCTCCACTTCTGTTTATCTTGCAACTCTGAAGATGCAAGATCTTTGGAAGGAGGAGGAACGTGAACGTACCACCTCTGATGTGTGTATGAGAGAGAACTACCAAGGGGTCTTGTCGTGAAGCACATCAGTTTTCTCTCGAGGCTGGGATCTGTAGCGGTGTCTGGATCACTGTTCCCTGTATGAAAACTTAGACAGGACCACAAAGCTGGACTTGTGCTTGCAGCTGTGAAGAAGTTTAAGCCTACGACTTCGGTTATGTGGCCGAAAGCAGCAACATTCAGCTCCTTCGTCAAGTAGACCTACGTCTTGGGAAAGAGCACACTTTTAGTGCCTTCAAGGTTTCCTTTGTCATCTGTGGATTCACTTCATCAAAGCACTTGGATGTTTCAATATTAAGATATTTAAGATCAGACCTGACCTTCCTTTGGAGTCTGGAAGCTTTTTCCTCCCTAGCATGTAGGTAGAAGCTTGCCTTGTGTCGCAGGGTGACGTTTTCAAGCATGATCAGGCACATACCCTTTAAACACGCGTAGAAATCTGTCTGCTGGCAAGGAAACGCCTGATGCTGTGGTTTTGCGTTGGCTTTTTTTAATGAGTACAATTCCCATTTATTCAAGCTGAGCAAAAGAATCGGATTCTATTCCCTGCTGCTCTGAGATACTTGCTTGGCCCAACCTAACGTCGCAGCGTGTCCGTGTGTCCTTTAGCAGTGCTGACCAAGTACTGGTGCATTTTTCTTCAGAAGCATCTGTAGCATCTTGAGCTTTGCTAATACAGGCTTATAAATGAAGCTGATTTCGTTTTGTACCGACGTGAGACACTGACACTCCACTGCACTTCACTTTTACCTCGATTTTTAGCGCGCAGAAGATGGCGAAAGGCTGATGCCTGTAGTGTCCCCACGCGACGGTTAACTCGGTCTCTACTCCTAGTAGCCGTGAAGAAACGTGAAGTTCCAGCAATACACTGAGTGGCTCTAAAGGTGCAAGAATCAAGACTGGAGCAAGATAATGAAGGAAAAATCCCCACGGGTTTGAATGCTGATGCTGCTCAAATATGCAATAAGATGGACATGGAGCCAAACAACTTCCTCTTCCCTTCCTCGCTGTACGTAGGTGCACACTTCACTCCCCAAGGTTCTTTTCAGTCTCTTTTGCTGGTCTGTTGTTTTTGTTTGGGGTTTTTTTTGTTTTTTTCAAACAGCTGATGCTATTTTTTTACTGTTGCTGTGACATAGCTGCCAATGATGCTGCCTGCCTAGAGATTAACGATCTCGTTAGTAGCAGGCCAAAGGTTTATTTTACGCGGTTTGGAAGAATTTTTGGACTGCTGATTTCTTCTGTCAATGCAGAATTTTTCCTGAAGGAATTTGTAGTAAAATCTTTGTACTTCAAACCTGTCAAAGTGAAACCGTATGTGAAAACGTACTGGAGATAAGACCTGGGTTGTGATTGCTGGCAGTCCGATATACTCATGTCTTGGAATATTTTTACCGGTGTATTTCTGAAACGTTACTGGTGGGTAAGCACTTAACTTTGAATCTACTCAAGTCTGAAAGCTTACGAAGGCAACGAGGTTACGCAGTCGGTCTTGTTTTGTTCAGTAGGATCCCTCTCTAAAACTGTTTATTGCCTTATTGCTGCGGCCCTTCCCTCGAATGTATTTGGGGGGGGTTCTTTTCAATATAGTTCTATCACCTTTGTTGCAGGGGCTGTGTAACTTGGAATAAACTGTAATTACCTGTGGTGGGTGGGACAGTTAATTGAAAACAGTTACTGCAGAGAAGGCTGGAACAAACACAGGGTAGACGCGTGGCGGGGGGAGGAACCCGAACCACAAAAAGCTAGTGCTGAAATTGATGTAAACAACTTTGTTCTCGCTGAATCGCATCGTTCAGGCCCAGGGGGGACCCACGAAGGTTATTAGCGCGGTGATTTAACGTTTGCCCACAAGGTGAATACTGTGCAGCTCATCCCCCGCAGCCACCACTGCTGTCGCTGTTGGTGGCCGGTGGCAGAGGCCGCGCTGCAGCTCATGAGCAACTCGGGTTTGACAGGGACCCGCCCCTGGGCGGCTGTATTTCTGTTTGGTTGGGTGAGACCGGCATAAAGAACGTCTTCAGTGTGGTCACTCGCTGCTTCGGCGTTACGATATCGCTCCTAAAGCTTCTGTGGTTGTCTCGTTTTCATCATTAACTGTTCTTTTAATTGACTGCACAGATGAAAAATAAAGTAACCAGACTTGATACGAATATTTGACCTTGGGGGGTTTTCTGAGTTTCTTTCTGGTCGAAGTTCTTCAGTGAGTCTGCAGCTCTCCAGAAGAAGGCTGGTCAATCACATTCTAGCTGGTGTAACACCCTCAGCTGACTTCATTTTAAAGGGCAGGTTTGTTTCTGTCTTTTAGAGCAGTTATTAAAGGTGGGGTTTCTGCCTCATCCTTCAGAGCTGCCATTTCGATAGCAATTGAAGAAACCCGAACCCAACCAGACACCAAACCCCCTCCTCCCTCCCTTGCTCTCGATACTTTTAAGAGCTTCTTCATTTTTCCAAAACTATGTTGCTAAAGTAGGAAGTTCTTTGGGAAATTAAGATGTAGAGGGGAAGGAGAAGAGAACCCAACCAGGTGGAGAGGGATGTGTGGGGGTGGTGGTGCTTGGGGGACTGATGAGTGGGAGTGATGGGTGATGGATTACTGGTGCCAGATGCTTGTGAAACACACGCTTGCTTTTCTCCTTCAGTTCTGATCCCCAGGAAGTGCCTGGTGGGCTCTTCCAGAGGAGCAAAGAAAGGTGCTGTGGTACAACTGCATCAAGTTCCACCAAGGGCCAGTGTAATGGATACCGCTCCTTCCCTGGGGGCAGGGCTGTGCTCTCAGGGGTCTCCTGTGGCCTCACTCCAACAGCAGTTAACCCAGCACTGTCAGGTCACTGCTAAGCCACGTCCCTCTGCACCGCATCTGCAGCTCTGGAAGCTGGATGGAACAGAGGCTTTTTCACACCTTCATCGACCACCAGTGGGAAGGGTTTGCACCTGGTCTGGGGCTTCTGTTGAGGGGTAGTGATGTTGGACTCTGCTTCAGGCAAAAGGCAGGGCAAGGTGGACCTGGGGGGGGACAGAAGAACTTGCCAGTGCTCATATCTGAGAGCTCTTGGGGTGTGGTCACTCTGGAGGAGGTACAGCTCTGGAAGTCTGGGGAGAAGTCTTGAAGGCCGAAGACCTCTCATCAGTAGAACTGAAACTAGGATGAGCACCGTGGTTTTTCCAAACGGGGACACTGAGATGAAATCCACCTTGGGCTTTATTTTCCTGCATTTCCCTCTGCAGGGCTTTTCAGCTTCCACGGTGGGAAATGGTTCATACAAATGTTCCTTTTACTTAGTAGCAGGGAGACCTTACCATCTAGGGGAGGATGGGATGGGCCCAGGTGTGGTCACTCTGTGGTCAGTGATACACATGGGGCTGCGCTGCCATTCAGCAGGACCTGGACAGGCTGGAGAGCTGGGCAAAGGGGAACCTACTGATGGTCAAAAAGGCAAGTGTAGGGTTGTGCACCAGGCACCACTCCAGGTGAGGGAAGGAGGTCCACAGAGAAGGACCTGGAAGGGCTGGTGGACAAGTTTACCACGAGCCTGCAGCGTGCTCCTGTGGCTCAGAAGGCCAATCACCTGGGGTCCATTCAGAAGAGTGTGGCCAGCAGGTCAAGGGAGGTTCTCCTCCCCCTCCACTCTCCCCTGGTGAGGCCACATCTGGAGTATCGTGCCCAGTTCCTGGTTCCCCAGTTCCAGAGAGACAAAGAACTACCAGAGAGGGTCCGGTGGAGGCTATGAAGATGCTGAGGGGCCTGGAGCTTCTTTGTGCCGAGGAGAGGTAGAAAAGGGAGCTCTGGGGGCTGGCTTTCCACCACTAGATGGCATGAGCCTTCAAGCTTTGCGGCTGAAGGTCCACCTCGCAGGAGCTCTGTTGGGGGCTCCGGCCAAACGCTCCCTTGCGGCTGCTGTCGCTGTTTGGAGTAATTCTGCTGCTGTTTAGCGGGGCTGGGAAGCACAAGGGCAGCAACGTGCAGGGGCTGAGCCTGGTTCATGTTCGGCCAGATCCTTCATGCCAAAAAAAAAGCTGTGGGACAGGTGGAGTTCTGTGTCTGGGGGGCTGGTGCATTGCTCTGTGTCACGGGATTTGGCTTTCTAAAGGACAGTGACCTCAAAAGTTATCTGCTCCAAGAAGGGAGGTCTCAAAAGTGCAAAAAGAGGGATCTACTTTTCTTACCTCTCACTGTGCTTAAGAAACCCCCCCCCCCCAGGGCAGCACTTCCACCGTAACGTTGTGAACTGCAGCTTAAGAAAAGGGATGTCTGGGGGGATTTTTCCCCAGTCTAATCGTGAGGACAAGGTGCCTGCCGGCCGGATCTCTTCAGGTCACGAGGGTGTGTCCGCACGCTTCCCATCGCTGCGTTTCGCTGCAGGGCTGTGAGGTGCGGTGCCACCCTGACGGAGCTGGTCTAAATCCTGCTGGTGAGACAAAGGCTCGTGACCAGCTCACCTTAAAATCTTCTCCCTAAGCCTAATATTAGTATTACACCAATAGTAGTCTAGTACTAAAATGTAATACCACAGCATGGTAGGGGTTGGAAGGGACCTCTGGTGCCACCTCCCTGCTCCAGCAGGGTCACCCAGAGCAGGGGGCCCAGCAGCGCAGTGTCCAGGCAGGTTTGGAATCTCTCCAGAGAAGGAGA
>JAAGNO010020185.1:0-12711 GCA_033439905.1 Ceryle rudis
TTCTTTCTTTCTTTTTTTTTTTTTTTTTTAATTTAAAAATAAAAACATCAAGTCTCTAAAAGCATTTAGAGGACCCAATATATTGTTAATGTTACTTTCACAGCATACATTTGTCTTAACTGATTTTTCAGCCCATATGCTGAAAAACGTCATAAAATGAAATGCTCAAAATGCCATAAGGCATTTTTCAAGCATGGTTTTTTTAGGATCAAGGAATATTAAAACACCAGGCATATAAATTACATAATCTTTGTCTTTTTTTTTCATTACTGGTTGCAGAAGAGCATTATCTGTGATGACAGTGTCAGCATTTTGACTAATCTTTTTATAGTGCTTCGATTTAATAACATCCAAGCCTGGAACATACACTTGTGCCTGATAAGCAGCTCACACAAATCCAGAAGAAAAAAATCCACAACTTTCTTTGAAGTCACTACGTTTTTTTACACTGGAAATACCACGCATCAGTCACACTGTAAATTACACGCATTGATCATACCCAGAGCCCCCCAAGCTTGACTATGGATTCACATATCCATGTTCTTAAAATCAGCAGTACAATTTACAGATAACATATCAGCAAACATGCCTGATAAAAAACTGTAGATGACTCCTGAATAGCTTACATTCCCCTTTCAAAGGGTGCTTTCACCTATATAATTTAACATAAGATTTCAAAATATGCTATAAAAATCAGATTTTTCAAAAATATAAATAATCTGTAGTAGATCAAGGAAGTGTATCCAATCTAAAAGTTGCATTCAGACTTGATGGTCACTACCCATGAGCTCATTCATTAAATTTCCCATGGAAATATTTTCTTTAATTTAGGATATATATATCAGTGCAACTGAGACACACAATAACTCCTTAAATTCTGAACTTTTATTTCACATTTACTGTATCAACACCTCTCAAGACAACAGTATGGGAAGCATCTTCTGACCAGGGAACCATATATACCTTCTCTGGTGGCCAGGTGCAGTACAGTCTTCAATGTTACAAGTTGCATGTGCCTTTGACACTGACAGCCAAGGCCATGTCCAGTAGCAAAACAGAATTACTGTAGGATGGTGTTTATCTGCTCATGAGGAGTCATGGAAGTACACTGGCCTGCTTGTTGCATGGCCAGAGACCATTTAGCAAGAAGATACAGTATTAGGGTGAAATTTCCTTGTTGATTGTCTTAATGAGAAGACTACCAAAGCCATTAAGATAAAACAAATGTTTGAGATTTAATTCTAACCTTGAATGCACACAAACCCTGTTCCCCATTCTGTCAGTACAATTTCCTCACATAGGTATAGTATGAGCAGAAGCTGATGCTTGTTCTAAACCAACAGAGACACACATGGGAAAGCACCTCAGGGTGTCGATTGCCACTGTTGAACTTTTCCCTTGCCAGTGAGACTTGGTCCAATACCCTGCTCTTCTGCTGGTTACCAACCTCACTCCACAGGTCCCCTCAGATATACCTACTGGGCTTGTACACTCAACTTCAAGCCATGCAGCCCCTTTTCTTTCTGTAATTCTTCCTACATATCACGTTTTACTCAAAGTGAAATTTCTAAGCATAGCAGCAATGGAAAACAAATCTTAAAAGTGCAATATTGTTCTACCATAAAATTATAAAAAAGTCACAATTTAAGCCTTTCAAACTTGTCTTTCTCTTTACTTCTTCATCACTTATTCACATCTGGTATTACATATAAGATTTTGGTGAAAACCTTCTTAGGGACTTACTATTCTGCTTCCTACAAAAATACAGATTTTAAATCCTATCTTCCCTTCCCCTGTCCAGAATTTTAAATACCTCATTGTTAAAATAAACAAAGAAATAAATAACTTACTCATTTTTCCAGAACAAATAACCCATCTGTTTATTCCAGTCAATGTACAAGGTTAAGAAATATGCAGCTGTATCTAATGCTGCAAGCCACAATATTCATATCCTAAATATATTACTTTCAAGCAGAAAAGAAAAAGCAGCAGAAGGTAAAAAGGATGCACCTAAGCAGCATGGCATCTTCTAATTTCACTGTTCAGAAAAGAACATATCCTTTTTAGAAGTTATACGCCACCAACATATATAGGACTCACTAATGGAACACAATAAACAATCCCATACAAATAATGTGCATCTAAAGTGCTGAATGCACTGCAATACTATAATACCAGCCCTTATCATACAACAAAATATCTTAGACAGTCTTACCATCAGCAAATTCAGAAATCTCACGCTAATGAAAATTATATCCAAGAACATAATTTGATTCATAATCTGAGGATATATTCAGCCCTTAAATATATAACTGAAAAAAACCACATCATTAAACTCAGTACTTGTATGTCCTTCATCTTCCTACACTACTCATTTAAACTGTCCCAGAATTAGGCATGGGCATAGCTGTTGCCCACATTTAGCCCAGTTGGTGTACTAGGTCATACCACAGATCTCCCTACCTCAGTGAACCAACTCAACAATGAATGGCCAGGAAATATATAAGAACAAAGCCACTATGTAGAGGTACCTCCCTAGAAAACTGGGGATTAAAGCCAGATAGTGTCTTTGAATTTGGAAGAAGAAGAAAACATACATTAGGCAATCCAACTCCTTCTACATGAACACCTCTTTCTGCAGAGAAACTAAATGAAGCATATAAATTCTGGCATAAAGTTTTGGTTTTAACTATGTAAAAAACAGTCTGCAATTGCAGTTTTTGTGCACTGAACTGTTTACCTATACATGTTTTCAGTAATGTTCACAATGTTTGCTTTAAAAACATGCCTCGTGGTTACATTAAAAGTTTACAGTATTGTATGACTAAAAAAATTGAAGGGATCCAAAAAAGCATTTCCCTAATTTGTGTCATGTATTGCACATAAATTACATCCTTCCTGGATCAAGCTTTAAAAAGCAAACTCTGCGAATCATGTTAAGCCATAATATTGAAAGGTGAAGGCCCATTTCATAACAGTAGAACTGAGCTTCGCTGGACACTGTTACTTATTTATCAAGGTACCAAAGGCAATTGTTCATTCTCACAGAGTACAGCAACAGTCACCTGCAAATTCTAGACTTTTTAAATTTGCCTCTCTTAATGTATTGCCTAACCTAACACCACCATCAAGCAAACCTTGCTATGCAACAACAATGCTTCTTTTAGGTCTCTATGCAGTCACAATACACTGAATCTACCATGCACACAGCACATTGGCTAATCTTCCTTTCGTTGGACAGAAGAAATAGAAGTTTGGAGGGAAAGAGAAGAAATGGAGTAACATGTACTGATACATGTATGAATAAACAACAGTTTGAACTCTTAGGGCTAGGGAACCACACAGCATGAATTTTGTAGAAGTCTGTTTGACCTATGTCATAAATCAGATTTTTATTTTTTTTTCTGCATGACCTTTGGACAGAGGTGAGGGGAGTAAATAAAGAGTATCAAGAACTCTGTTTAACTGGACAAGAGTTTAGCAATAGCAAATATCAACCACATACAAGTTTCTACAATCACACCGTGTCTTGAAAAAATAGATATGCCTTAATTTTTGCCCATGCCCAAGAGAGACGTGTGTCAACTAGAAAGTTTCAGTGCAAATGGAACAAGTTGCAATAATTTAATTTTCTATTTCGCCTAAAGAATCCATCTATACAAGAATGAATTTACTGTATCGTAAGGCCCTTGTAGTTTTCCTGTTTATTGTTAATAACAGTAGTTTCATGCCTAGAGCTATACGTACTTGAGATAAAGAAATCAAGGCACCTACACCAAAACATACTGTGCATCATGTGAATCATGGTCTTTCCTGATCTGTCATCATACTTGCCATTCAGAAATACATACTGGTAGCAGCACACTGTAATGTGACATTATGAGCTGGCTGTAGAGATAGAAGTGCAGGTGAAAACGCACTAAGACAGCAGTCATTTAATGAAATTCCTATAGTAGCCAGTTCCAAATTTTTCCATTGTTTAAATGAACACAATGCTACTCTCTGCCATTGATCAAAAATAAAACACAGAATACAGAAGACATAGCCAGGAAGGAAGGAAAAGGGGGAAAGCATGATGAAGAGGAAAGAAACACAGATACATCAACTACAGGTACGACCTTTACCAGGCTTTCTATCTTCAATTACAGCAAGCAAAACAGTTTCCTAAAGGTTAGAGGTGAGAAACTAACTGCATCTCAGAGTATTTATGCATCTGTTCCCCTATGGGAGATGGATTCTGATGCTTCTGGTAAGGCCTCCATGTTTCACTTGAAACACTCTTTTATACAAAAAGCAGTGCTGAAGCTGACATGGCCCTTTGAGTGACTCAGGCCGCAGAATGCTCATGCACACAGCTCAAACCTCAGAGATGAAGACAGACAGCTGAGGTAATGTTATGAGTTGAAGATCTTTCCTGGTATGACTGCAGTCAGTTAGAAATAGACTAACTTCTAACCTGTAGCACTAGAGTACATGTGTAAGTAAGCTTGATGGAAGAAACCCAATTCCCCCCTTCCCCCCTGCGTTGCGTGGTGCACAGTTACAGACTTCTTTCAGTATTTCCCATGATAAAGCATCAGAAGAAAAAGGTATTTCTTCCAACAAGTCTTACTTTGTGGATGTGTTGAGTAAACTTGAATAGGTAATATTTCAAGGTAGCAGTGCCACCAATAAATACTTGCCTGCTCCAAAAAACTACCCAACTATCAAGAGGTGACACTCCATGTTTTATATGATCCTGCACAGTCTTGAAAATGAAATGTTGAGGGGATAGAAAGCAGTGATCAGCAGACCATAAATATAACCATAGCCAGAAACACCATGGCAAATTCCTACCAAAAGTAACCTGGGCTTTTATGCCGAATTTATGAACTCCATTTATGTTGCATTGTCGATTGATTTCTAAGCAATCATTTGAAATGTAACACAGAGTTAATGAAATTGAACTCTTTTGTACTTAAAGAAGGAACACATATGAAATTTCTTTCATAAGAACTGCCCAGTGACAAACCTACTGTTCCTCTTGCATAGCAGGGTACTTGCACTTTCTTAGGTTTCACACATTTACTCTGCCTCCCCCTACATTGTCGGCCCCCTTGCTAGCCTACTGATTTATTTTTCATTCTTTAGCTCAGCATCACCTTTCTCTGCACAATTAACTTTAGAAATTGTTAAATCTCTCATTCTGTCAAGTATATCCTATCTAATATTTCTAGAAAGTAAACAAGGTTATGTTACAGTAAAAGGTGTATCAAAAAGTAGGCAAAAGGGAAAGAGAAACATTTCAGTTCTACCGGGATAATACAGTCTGCAGATTCCATTTTCTACAAAATGACGTTAATAAAAGCTTGGGATTTCATAGCATAACTAAATTAGCAGTACTCAGTGAAGTCTTTAAGGATGACATATCTAAGAGATTTCAGTAACTGACAAAAGATGCCACTTCTGAAATACTTATTAAGCATTTGCATAACATCTGATATGGCTTTAATTTCAAATTTATTAAAAACACACACACATGTTATACAAAACCCAGATATAATCTTAAGAAAGAACAGCTTACTATTATTTCCAAAGGAATAACAGAAAGTTTTCCATGGCTTGTTTTCTTTTAGGCAAAGAAGTAAAAAAACCTAATTCATCTAGCCTAAAGAAACAGCATCACCTTGGCTAAATACAGGCAAATACAACTTCTGCCAATGTTGTTGTCTTACTAATAAATATTTGTGAGCTTCCACTCACTCCACTTCCCTCCTAAATTAGTCACCATCTGCTTAATCTCAACTGAGATCTTCATATTTCACCTACTGCAAAGATGAATGTTGGGTATAAACACAGCTCTTGGGAAGCAATCTCTGCTACAGGATAACAGGAAAAATGTCTCTACGTGGTTACATTCATTTGCTTTTCACCACTTATTCAGAGTAAAGCAGCAAAAAAAGTTCAGATCATTTCCTGACTGGCACAGCAAGTTATAGCAAGATACACATTCTATTAATTTTTAATTGCATTGCTTGCAGACTGAAAGCCCAAAAGGGGAGAATTTCTTTTTTAAGCATAAAGAAGGGCACTGAAACTGCTTACCTCACTCAGCTCTGCAGGGGAGTCATTTCCATATTTCATAGCAACTCCAGAATTCATGATTAGACTTCTCAGGACTTGATGATTTCTGCAGATTTTAATACTTTCAAGCTTTGATGAAGTGATTCAATACTTTCTTCTGCAAAATTTTTCTGTGTTACACATTTTGCTCTAGACAGCCATTTTTACTCCACTGTGAGAGTTTTAATTAATGATGCAATATCTTCTAAAAGAGCCAAACTGTTTTTGACTTCACAGACAATCCATTGCTGTGAGAGACTTGTTAACACTGTGAAGTGCTCAGAGAATGCAGTGAAGGAGCTGCTTGCCAGGATCCCAGGGCTGTCTTAGTCCATCTACGAGGTGTGCTTTATCTCTGCTGTCTGTTTTATGCTGCTCTTTTCCACAACTCCGTTGAAGGGCATCTCCTAATGCTGCTTAATGTACTCACAAAAATTTGATGAGCTTCACACGAGTTCACAGAGAAAATAAAAGGAGAATGCTGCTACCGTCCTCAGTGTTCGGGCAGGGAGCAGGGTAAAGAGGAGAAATCTCCCCTCCCCGAGACAAACCAATGCTGCGCTTGACGCTAAAGTTTCCCCTGCCAGTGAGCCTGGAGTTTAAGTGGTTTATGATCAAACACAGCTGTCTTGCTGCTGGCTAAAGGGTGTATGGAATGGGCGGTACTAAAAGGAGAGTACAAGTGGGAGGGAGAGAGCTACAGAGAGTTCATTTTGGAATTACAGGCATCTTTCCAGCTTTCTGCATACTAATTACTATACACAAAACTATAAAGCAAAGTAACAGGAAATGCCACCTGGATAACAATAAATTTGATTCCTATTTCCCTATTCCCATGTGCAATTAAGTAAGAGAAGTTGGGAGGCTCTAGGGGGCGGGGGTTGTAGCTATTTCAAAAGGTCATGGTAAACCCAAAAGCACCATTAGAAAGCTGCAGATTTTACCTAACACTGACATTTTACAAAGACTTTGCAGAGATGCTACTGGAAGAAAGGGAGAAAAAACATTTCCTTTCAACATGCAACTAATAATCTAGAAATATCCTCAAGAAGCTGTATTTGTGGACATGCTGCACCCATTGCAAGAACCAGAAACATCCTTTCCACTTCCCCCCATCCCCTAAAATACAGTGACAGCACTATACTCTTTGTGATGCTGGATTATGATGTACTTTTGGAGTTAGAAGTAGGAAATGCCATATTCTGCAGCTGAAATTGATTTGATCACCTTATTAGAATATATTATTAAAGTGTAAAATGAGCTCAGAAAAAAACAAAACAAAACAAAACCAAAACAAAACAAAACCAAACCAAACCAAAACAAAAAAAAAAAACCCTCAAAAACATGAGAAATAGGAATAAATGCTATACAAGCTGTGGTACAATTCTTGTACCCTAGCAAAAGCATTTACATAGAAAACAATGTTCTCCAAGAGCAATACTTTGAAAATCATCTTGTGATTTTTTTTTCCCTCTGTTAATCACAGATTAATATCAGTATGCAGACATAGGGATAATTCAACCAAATGACAATACAGAAGTGCATTAAGAAAAAGAACCCAGATAAACACATGTGCATTGCTTTATGATACTAAAAAGCAGAAACACTTTCTAGGTCCCTGTGCTTCCTCTGTGCCCAGCATCAGGAATCACAACTCTCCTCTGGATCAGGGGTTAAGGAGAATGCCACAATCTCTTTACAGGACATTTTACTTTCATCCTCCAGGTCTTTTTCCAGCCTTTCCTTTCTCTTTTCTGTATTCTTCCTCTTCCCCAGTTTGCTTTCTAGCAGCCTGTATTTTTGGGTTTCCCTTCCTAAAGCTCACCTTGCACTGCCTCCATTTTTTATTATTTTCCTCTTCGAGAGCTTCTTCCCTGTCTCACCTTTATATTCAGTTCTGTCTCTACGTTTAGTGTTTTTCTGTGTATTCCTCTTTACTCATCTGCTTTGTTTCCGACATACGTTTCCATTTATCGCCCCTCAAATAACCGGCAGCGGGGCTGCAGTGCTCTCTGCTGGCAGGTGGCTGGTGTCTCAGCCACAGCAAACCGCACAGTGCCACGCTGGGCAAACTGCACCTTCCCCCTCCACTAGACAGGAAGGCAGGGGGATGAAGAATCCTTCAGACTACATGCAGTATGGAACAGCAAATCCACAGCGGTTTGGTACACTGGTTTCTTGTGCATTAAAATGTGATTAACAGTGTTTTATGCCCAGGAACAAAGGTACCGTATAATAACTTAGATAATTTCTCATACATGAGAAAAAAAAAACCAACCCTTCAATTCAAAAATACCTTGTAGCTCACCCAGTACATTTTAAAATGTATTATATTTTCCAAGTTATGCCTTCACAAATGAGAGGATGACAAAGATTTTGCATATTGTGTCACTACTCCTATCAACTCTTATATTCCCTCTTATGAACTGCTTAGAATCTGCTCTGATCTTTGTCCAGTTTTGTCACATGCATCACAGATTCACCACACAGGGATGTCTCAGAATTAGCTAAGAAAATAGTTTTAAGGTATTCTTTTATGAAAGGACAGGTCATATTAATTATGTTTTTAATATACTGCATTTTCCATACTATATCCCTACACTGCCAAATATTTCCCAGCTGACTATAAACAGGTATTCAGAAATTAAAAGTTTTGTTTTGCTTTCCTCCCTCACCACTGCTGTACATTCCTGGCAAACTAGTCATTAGACAGATCAGAGTACATGGCACTACGGATACATCCCAAGCATAATGGTGCAGGACACCTGAAGTTCCGTACTATATCCACTCCATACTCTACCAATAGGCTGCACAGGATATTTTTCTGCCTCTTTTCTACTCCATAGAGTAACATGATGAAAAGAGACAGAGATACTGAATGAAAAGCAACAGCAGAATTCAGTTTCAGTTGTACACAAGAACATGGGAGATGAAGGCAGATACTTTCAGAACACAGTTTATTTAAAATTTAAAAATTAATTGTAACACATGTGCAAATTAACAGTTAAACCTAACTGATAAAATAATTTTACCTCAACCCCATTGATTCGCATTGCAATCTCTGCATGCTTGTACTGAGTGGTACAAAATTGCACATCTCTCAGTTGGAAAGCAGCAACTGTTTCCTTCAAATAAACTGTAAGTACTGACACTGCTTGATCTTTCAGTGCCCTTGTAAGTTGCAGGCATTTCTTTATTGTGGAGGGCTAGCTAAGACTAATGTAATAATTCTTCTGGAACAGTTACTATTATATCACACTTTTTAAAATACTCAGTAGCATTGAGAACATAGTCTGAATACCTGAAGGTGTAAAACTTTTTCTTCTGTAGACTGTCATCTAGCATTTCTCTGAGTCCGCTTACCAACTGAATAAAAGCCTTACATCACAAAATTGAATTCCTGGGTAGATCTGACCAATTATCTCCATGCAGTTTCAATGTTTTCAAGTACGTGTAAGTGATCAGTAGTAGCAGGGTACTAAGAACTTTACTGAAGCCAAAATTTATTTTCCCACTGGCTTGTACCAAAGGCAAGCTTCAAAGAAAACAAAGAAAAATGTCAAGTATGTCAATTTTGCATTGCCAGGAAAAGAACAGAGCACCCTGTGATTCATCGAGAGAGAGGTGCCTGTTGGATTAAGTCTCTCTGTTTCTGTTTGGTAGCTGACTGCTCATTCCCTCTCTCCCCAGCTCAGCTCCTTGCCTAGGATAGCAATGTTCCTTTGTCTTTAACCTTCTGTCTGTCTTCTTTAGCCGCTACAGTCTGGGAGCAGGGGTCAGGATGGGAATGGGAAGAGGAATCTCTTAACCTACAGATGTACATTTCTTAGCCCAAGAGAACATGGTCTCAGTGGATGCTTCAGTGTCTATTAAAAAAGAAGGGGGAAATTAGAAGCTGGATGAACCTGACTGTCACTGAGGCTTTCAGAAACTACATCCACCAAATGCATTCTGTCAAGACAGAAGCACTAGCCTGGGCTTCCACCCAATCTCAGTGTATTCTGACCAATTACTGCTTTCTGTAGTTCTAAAGCACTCATGATGCATGTTCCTTGTAGGCAAGTACATTTGCACTGGCAGGTTCTTTCTAAGATAATTTTGGAATTATCCAGTAACAACCATTAGTGTGGCCAGTTTGCTGATTGTTGATTTAATAATCCTATGCCCACTTTACTTCATTTATTTATTCTTATTAAACTGTAGTAAAAGAATCATTGACATGTATCCAAGATTCACCAAGGATTCTACCTTTTGATAGTATCTGAATAATAATTTAATAAGATTTGCTCTATCACCTGCTGTAAAAGGATTCTTTTCAGATAAGATACAACTCTTTTGCCCTTCTTGCCCTTGCTTTTGAAACTTCCACAGAATATGGAAAAAAAAAATAGCACTGTAGTTATTTTACAAGGTTTCTCCCTCACATGTTTCAGTAATTAGAATACTTTATTTCTTATCAGTTATTGAAGCAGATGTGACAATTGCCACACATGAATGTTCCCTCCTTGTTTTGATAGCTGCAGAGTGAAAACTCCAGCATAAAAGTAATTATCTAATAAATATGTTCTTCAGCATAGTATGTACCATTTTCTGAGAAGCAGTTTCACTCTGCATACAACATGCACGATAAGCTGATCACAATTCTAGGATGTATGAAATAGGTCCTTCTTGGTTGGTTCTGTTTAATTAGCTCTATAATTGAAATGCAACTAATTGAAATCCACTGAGCATTTAGTTTATGTTTGGTTTTCTCAATATCATCTCTACAGTTAGAGCAGCACCCTGCATAATCCCCCACACAGATAAATTACATCTTCAGATACTATAAATCTACTACACACAATCTGAGGACAACATGGTTTTGTTCTCACTATGGCACAAAACACAGAAGTATAGTGCCAAAGTCTAAATTTCCATGGACAAAACAGTAGCACTCAGAAGATTAGCATGAAGGCTAAAGTGGGAAACAGAAATTCAATATAGTAGTTGGTTAATGTTTCCAGAAAAATCTTTATTCAATAGCTCTAATGCACTATGATTTAAAGGGGGGAGGCTGAAAGGGATGGTAGATTCTTCTTGAGGCAAACTGTTCTCATTAACGCTAGTGAGGGTTATGCACCTCAGCTGAGAGAAAAAAAATCCAACTCATTTGAAACAATTGCAAGAAACCTTATACTGAAGAATGAAACACTCTCTCTGAAGAAAATACAAGCAGATGTCTTTCCTTCAATCACACCATCTTGATTAGTCTAAAACTGATAACAGATCTAGAATAATGTAATTTCCAAATAGCACTTCAATCAGCTGCTCTCACCTGTTCATCCTTCCTCAAATACTTAATCCACTTAAAAAGTCATGTCCTTGGCCTGAGCAGTCTCCTTGGGAGTTCACATTCAATCCTTTTTTCCATCCTTCAGTATTTCATGCCATGAAGCCACTCACTAAGCTGTCAAAGAGCCACTCTCATTTTCTGTCATTTCATCCAAAGCCATCACATTCATTTTGATTGCCTCTGACCTCACAGAGCCTTAACATCAGATCTTGACAGGAAAAAGACCAGGGAGTCAGTGTGTGACTGTTATTCCTGTTAGAGACTTGTCTGTGAGGACAACATTGAGAAACGGTAGTAATTTCTATGCTCCTTTCATGTTGCAGCCACCTAATTAGCATTACTGTTCATTTACTCATTGCTTAAAAACACAAACAAGGGCATTCTGTAAGCTACAATTCATGACATCATACTTCTGCTTAGCTTCCCTTCACTGTCCATCTTTCCCTAAGTTCAGTCATACATTCTTGAAATTTATAACCACAAGGAAAATGCACTCATTTTATTTCCAGTCCCTGCAATTTTGGTTGACATTCTGATTTAACTTCTCTAGATACAGACTGGTTTTTCATACTTACTGCACTAAAAATAAGATCATTGTTAGTAAAATGTCTGTGGATTAATCCTACCTTTAAGGTATCTATTCTTCTAATTTATGAGAACTTGTATTCCCTCACATTTACCAGTTGTGAACTTTCAAAAATTTTCACTTGCAGAAGAAAGATTTACCAGGACTTATCTGCTAAGTCTCTCTTATTTTTCTCGATCCCTGATAGTGAGATTTCCTCATTTACATTCTCTCCTTAATCCTAAACTCTCTTAGTTTTATATCTTGTCCTTCATACACTCTTATTTCCAGCTGCAGTCCCCACTCCACAGTCATGATCTCGACGGCAAGCATTCAGCAACACAATTCATCAGCTCTCTGATTCTCTTTTACTCTTGAACTCTTCCAAGACATCTATGTGTGGTCAGTCTGTAATTATTCTTCCTAATTATAAGATTTCTCTCCACTCTGACTCCCGTTACCACTGGCACATGGGACACACAACTCCCTGACATGGCTCAGTCAGCATGTAAAATGCCCGCAGTGACACAAAGAAGGGGGAAGGATCCTGGCCCCTGGTTTACATCAGAGCTGTACTTGGACACTTCACCTAGTCAAGCAACCCATTTCACCATCTGTGGTCAAGATTTCTTCTGAATGTTTAACAGATGAACTAATGGATACTTTCTGACTACACATATACACACACATATACATGCACATATTTGTGTAT
>JAAGNO010020185.1:20130-31964 GCA_033439905.1 Ceryle rudis
CCTGCTCCACAGCATCAGTGGTGATGGTGATGTAATTGCCATCAGGGCAGGGCTGGGTTCTATACTGGTTTTGTATATATTTGTATAAATTCCATTTTTATTATTATTATTATTTTCATTTTGATTAAAGCTCTTCTAGCTTCCTTTCTAATCTCTGAGTCTCTCTCCCTTATTCCCTTTCTCTTCCCCTTTGGGGAGGGCGGGGGGTTAACAGAGAGTGTCTGTTTTGGGTCTAGCAGGTTGCCCTGACCCTAAACTGTGACACCTGGGAAATGAACAGATACGACAATGGTCAAATCAGCTATTTCACTACAGTTATATAACTATCCATATTAGTGATCCTCATCCAACTTTGAAGATTCAAGTATAAATAAAAATAACTCCTGAACATGCACACACAGAGCAAATTCCGTTGAAATGCATGAATTCCTTTCTATCCATGAAAAGTATTTACATTATTTACATCCCAATGCAAGAGAAACAAAACTCATAAATTCTTACATTTGGAACACATGCAAGGGCTCACATCAGAGAAATCTGCTGTAGTATTTAAGCTACTGGCATGAACATCATCAATAAGTGATGAAAGGTCATGTTTGAGGTTAATATGTTAGTCATAAATATTGGTATCAAGGTGAAGAGCTATAAAGAGAAATGTGTTCTTAATATTTAGGTGTAAAATTGTGAATCTGAAAAACACTGGAAGAATTACACACCCTAGAAAGATTACAGAATAAGTTATTCAGGTAAAACAAAAGCTGAATCTGAACATGTGTTAATAAAACAAAACAGCAAAATTACATGAAATAAATTAAAGCATATGCAATGAGTGTGAATGGTTAAATCTGAAACAGCACTTAAAAAAAAAAAAAAGCATTGGTTCTGTGAAGAAATAGGAATAATGCTTCAGAGAAGGTATGTTTTTCTAAAGCTCTCTAGAGCTGTATGTTCATAGGATTTCAAAAATGCATTAAAAACATCACTTTATAAAACCAAAGCAAAGTGATAGTAAACTAATGTTTATTTAGATTTTGCAAATGGGTAACTTAAATGTTAAGGGCAGCATGGAGACCCTTTATATTCACTGAGGAGTATAATCTCTGTTGTAGAAGTATATAACCACCACACAGATGTCTTTAGCCTGACTGCACAGTTAAAAATGAAAAAAAAGGTTGTCAGAAAGGAATACAGGAAATTAAGTAAAAAGGATTGACACTACGGTAGGGAAAATCAATTCAAGGTGCTGAGCAAAACACAATGACAAGACTTCTAACCAGAAAGCACTAACCGATTCACATTCACCCATACAATGGTAGGTAACTTAGTTACACGACTGAGTCTAAAGTCTAAATGGCTAGGAGGACATGTGAAAATCACCACTTTCCAGACTGGGTCTATATGGCCTGTGTAGATATATTTGGGAGAAGCTGCCAGGAACTGTTCATCCAGGAGCAGGATGACACAGAAAGACTTTTTAGTAAATGTTCTGCAGAAAACAAACCTTAACTTCAGCAATATTTAGAGAGAGATGTCGACATACAATCTGGTTTTAAATCTTTGTCCTTCTATTACACAGCTCTAAAAACCGAAGTACAATCAACTCCTTAAGGGAAGAAATGCAGTAATTATAACTCCATTCTTTTTTTTTTTTTTTTTAATGTAATCCTGGTTACAGTACAAAAGAAGTCTTCCCAGCTCCTTGTGAACAACAGGAAAAGTTCCCTGGATTCAACCCATAGAACCATGGAAGCTGATATCTGTCATTTCCGAGAATGAATGCAAGGGAGCGGCTGCCATTGTGGCAAATGCAGTTAGGTACAACAGTCTGAGAAAGAGACGGAGAAGCAGTACCCATATTAAATCACAGCTCTAAGATGTCTGTGTTTATCTCTTTAAAGACTTTAAATGTAGACTGCAGGAAGCGTGTCCCTCAGTATTTAAAAATGAGTAAAGGGAGTAAATGTAAATAATGAAAAACAAAGTAAACCATTCTCTCAATCTTCTCTCATTCCTTTCTCTCTCCATTTTAATAAAGCCAAAGCAAAGATTTACATATGACCCATGACATCAATGCTCAACAGGATTCAAAAGGAGTTTCTACATATAAATGAGAGACTGTTGATTCTATTATGGTTTGAAAGAACAGAGATTATATAAAAGCTGAAGTACTTTATGTTTGTTAAATTCAGGATGATAATATGATGATGCCTGATGATAAGTTCGGGCATCTTCCATGACAGCAAGCATAGAAGGAATTTAGAGATTGGAATTAAAAAAAAAGTTATAATACCTGGGAATCTTTATTTCTTACAAGGCTTCACCATTTTTATTTTAAAGTTTTCTACATATCATAGCAATGCAGTAGCCTTCACAGTATGCATTCTTAAATAACACTGCTTACCTGCATCTTTGCATTTGCAAATGTACAACAGGTTACCAAAGACCATAATTTCTGAAGCATCATCAGCCAAGAGCATAGACAGAGGACCTATTAGTACATACCCACCTTGAAACCTGAATGAACTCCAGATTCAAAAAGGACACAGCAACTCACAGTTCCTAATCCAGAAACAAAAAGCATGCAAGCTACTCCTTTTGCACAACTATAATGGTCTTAAGCAGCAATACTTAAATTTCTGTTAAAGTGCATTCTACATCCTTTAAAATAATCACGTGTGAAACAGCCCATGCATTTCCAAAGTGGCAATTTTTAAGGAAGTCATTCAAAGCTATGGAACATGTATAACTGAACAGGAAATTGTATCTTGATTCACTCACTATTTCCTGAGACCTAGAGCTGCAACTTTTTAATGGATTATTGTGAGAGCATTTTTCAGTGTGGGGAAGCACTTGTTTTACCAGTATAGTTTGATTTGAGTTTGTCAGTGTTTTCATACAAATCAGAGAACATAGGACATAATAAAGCTCAGGAAACATTAAAAAAAATCAGTGCCTCACAATTTTCAAACCAGTTAAATATCCATCTATTAGTAGTTACACTTAGATGATATTTCTTGCCTTGATGATAACGTTACTCAAGGCAGGTCAGATGTCTTACCGGAGAAACAATGGGGTACTGTTTCTCTTCTATCTCCAATGTCTATTATTCTGTTAAATAGTAGATTGGATGGACATGATAGTTATTTTACAAATCTACATGTTCTTTCCCACTCACCTAAAATAGCTCTTATTTCCAGAAAACTACTGGAATGTAAAAATAAAGCTGCTAACTGGCCTATGATTTCCAAGGTTTTCTATCTTACCCTCTTTATAAAGCGTGTGCCTGCTCATTTCCTGCTCTTTCCAGTCTCCATATGCTACTGACCAGTTCTGAAAATCAAAGAGATTATGATTTATCACAGTTGATCCCTTACTATCTTTCCTGGGGAAAATGGAGACACAAATCTTTTAAGGAACTGTCAGCTTCTCTGAACTCTTCTCTTCCTTAGATAAGTTTTAGTATCTACATATTTTTACTCTGGTATGGGAACTTAGGTCCATATCAGCTCATGTTCAGGAATGTAAATAAAACTTTTGAAAACACTTTCAGATTATTTTTCACCATTTTCCAATAATGTAGCTTAAATAAGTTGATTTTCCTCTGTTGACAGCAATCACTTCCATTAGACATTAAGTTTGAGCAGGATGTTGGACTACGTGACCTCCTGAGGATCTCTTACAGCTTGAATTATCCTGTGATACTATGAACTAGGAGTCTCATTCATTGAAGTCAAGTGTGCCAATAAACAGTCAGTTTAAAAATTAGACACTTTTATGCTTTCATGTTAGCATCTTTTACTTCTCCACTTAAACTCCCATGCAACATAAATCAGAAAATGGGTAGTCTTTTATAACATGCCTGTTTTAAAATGAAAACACAAATTTGATCCAAATACACTGATGGGGAAGCAAAAAATAATGCCCTACTCCTTCAACATTTACATGTTTTTTTACAACATAGTTCTTACCTGTAGAAATATAAAAATACAGTTCTAGCACACCAAAATTTTAAAACAGTTACCAAACTATTTAGTGGACAGTAATGAAATATCATTGGAAGAATTTTTCTGATTAACACTTCTGAACAATCTGACAGCATACTTAAAAAATTTAATTGATAGGAAGTCTTCAGACATGACTCTTCTGTTAAATTGTATAAACTAAGAACTTCAGTTCAGCTCCTTGTAGACTCCTACCCTTTTCGATGAAACTCCTGTTACGAAACTCAGCTTTGAAAATACTATACACCTACCAACTGCTAAAATCACATCAGTTTTCTGGTAAATGAAAGGCAACAGTAGCATGGCATTGTTTCTGTGAAGGCTTGAAGATTGGAAATGATAAATTTCTTTTTGGGGAAAAAAAAACCCACACAAAAAAAAAAAAAGAAAAAGAAAAAGAAAGGAAAAACTCTTAAAGGCAAAAAACTTAAAAGCAGAGGCATAATGCACTTACAGTGTTGGCAAGTTCTAAGTAGCTTCCTCCAACAGAGTTGCTGAAATTTGAGGCCTGAGCTAGAAGTTTTTGCGGAGTAGCCTGTTGATTCACACTGTTTCCACCATACTCCAGAGTGTTTCCTAGTGTAAAATGACTCTGGAATTCTGGACTCTGAAGGTCTCTTGCTCCTGAATCATAGTCCCAGCTTTCTCTGGCTCCTGATAAGGCACCTAAACCAAAGAAATGCAAAAACATTCTAGCATGGACTGTGTATAAAGAACACACAGAATCATAGAATATTTCATGTTGGAAGGGACCTGTAAGGATCATCGATTACAAATTTTGTCTTGTGGGACTACCTAAACATAAACCATATGAGGAAGAACATTGTCCAGATGCTCCTTGAACTCTGACAGACTTGGAGCCATGACCACTTTGCTGGGAAGCCTGTTCCACTGACAGACCACCGTCTCAGTGAAGAACCTTTTCCTAATGTCCAATCTGAACTCACCCTGATGCAGCTTTATTCCATTTCCTCATGTCCTAGTGTCCTATTGCTGGCCACCAGAGAGAGGAGGTAAGGATCTCCCACTCCACTGCCCCATCACCATGCAGAGGCTGTACGCTGCTACGAAGTCACCCCTCAGCCCTCCCTTCTCCAAGATGAACAAGCCAAGTGACCTCAGCTGCTCCACATAAGTCTTGCCTTCAAGATCTTTCAACATCTTGGCCACCCTCCTCTGACACACTCCGATAGCTCGATGTCATTATATTGAGATGTCCCAAACTGAACATAGTACTTGAGGTAGGGCCACATCAGTGCAACGTAGAGTGGGACAGTCACCTCCCTCGACCAGCTAGCTATGCTGTGTTTGATGCACCCCAGGATACAGCTGGCCCTTATGGCTGCCTGAGGACACTGTTGGCACACAAATAAAACTGCTTGTATTTCCAGAAAGAAAAGAAAAGACAAACAGCTCCACCACCATTACTTCCCATCTTGCACATGCTGACAATGTCAGAAAAAAAAAAAAAGTAGCAACACTTTCAATGCACAGATCTTTTACTAAATTACAAGATTCAGAAGGAAAAATAAAAGTATTTGCATAAATTATTTATTACAGAGTAAAAGCAGTGTAATTTAAAATACTTAAGGACCACCAAAAGAGTGTCAGTTACTATGTCAGGTTGAAAAGCAGCACTGATTATAGAACAAAAGAGGAAAACCATAATTCACCTCTTTTTGTTTATTGAATACCAACACAATAACTGAATCTTTTAGCTGTATAGTTAATTTTAATGTTAGCACTGCCTTCCTTATTGTCCCAGAATTGTTTGTTTAAGTTCAAGTTTCAGAGCCACATCAATCACAAGGTATTTAATTATAAATTAATGCAATAATATGATCATGCAGCCAGTGACAAATGATGAATGCTCTAGAGAAAGTTTCTGTAACATGAAGCTGTGGGGTTGCTTTTTCTCCAGGTACTATCCTTACAGTCAGACACAGCCTTAAAACCTAAAACAAGTTTTTTAAAAAGTTCTTATTTTATCAGTAATTATTTCATCTCTGGCTGCTTCTGCTTCCCATACAACTGTCCCACCTCTTTTAAAATCTTGATGTGTTTTAGGCTCAACAGTTTCCTATGGCAAAACATTCCATTGTAGACACTAAGTTATTTAATAAGCCCAGGTAGCACTGTAAAATTTCATGTGTAGCGTAATGAAGATTAAAAACAATTAAGTGACTTGGCATACATTCTAAGTTAATAGAAAAGTCAAAACAGAATCCAGAGCTACAGACTAGAGCAAAACTCTAAATCCATCATGCACTCATCAAACCATAAGTAATTGCCTGTAATGACACCCTATTAATTTGAAAGCTTTTCCTTTTTGTAAGCTAGTTGTCTCAAATATTCATTAACGTTCTAAGTGAGCATTTACTATCAGTGATTATTACTTATTCAGTACAATCCCAGGGAGAAACAATAAACTATATAATGAACTACTAGGACTATGCCTCTCCCTTGCCAAGAAAGTTGAAGCTGCAAAAGTGCAAATGGAAAGTCATCCAGAAGGGAAGGAAGACAGTAACTAATCTGTACATTTAGGTCAACACCCTAACATCCTGTAAAGCAGTTGTGCGTAACAAACTGACTTTAGAAACCCAGAGATGGTTTTCTGCCTTACTGCAAGGAGAGTATGCTAGTCTTTAAACATGTAAGTAGAAAATAAAACCAGAAAAGAATAATACGTTTTATACTATTATAATTACAATGATTCATTACCACAAGTACAGTTAACAAAGATTAATTCAATTACTTTTGCACCAAGGGCACACACCACCATACTTATCGAGCTACACAGCTGCAAGATACTGCTATCAGTAATATTTTTACACTGTGTGCAATGTACTATGACTACTTATGTGTGCTATGCATTAAGTTAGGTATCTCTGCCCTCTTGTGGCTGCAGCATACTGTAGAGCAAAAAAAAAATCAGCAACCCACCGAGCTGCAGAAGCAGAACTATTTCAGGAGCCTTGGGGAGACAGGGGATTAGTTCTGCCCTCTCCAGGCTTGATAAGAACAAGGGAGACAACTATATCTGCACAGGCATAACCACAGAATTAAGAGAGCTGGTTATATCAGACAGAAACACCTCTTTTTATGGAGATAAATATGGCACATATTTCAATGGATTACATGCACTAAAACTCTATTAGTAGAACATTGTTCTACAAAAGAGCTTTCACATTCATTCACTAATCAAGAGCAGCTTTGTTGAGGATCCAAGTGGCCTTCGTAGACTGCACCATCTCATATTAGATTGGAAGCACAACAATCAGCTGGCTCAGAAGTCACCTGTCAGTCACAGATAGCTCCAAGAAAGATTGGGGGGTTTTATGGCTGTATTGTGACTTTATTTTAACCCAAGTTTTCTTAAAAATTCAACTCTATACATCTAATTTAAAACATACACACTAAAATTGCAAGAAGAGGTGACTGTTACAAATGGAGGCAATTCCAGTTTTTTATTTGGGGTTTGACCCTAATCTCTAAATTTGTCCAATATTTTCCCAACAGATTCCAAACCCTGGCTGTTAAGATGCTGTCCTCCTGGGTCAGGCACCTTTCAAGTCTCAGCTCTGCAGGGAAAATGGAGTTGTCAAAACAGAGATTTCAGTTGTAGCTGAAAATTCAGTAAGGGATTAATGTACAACTCTTGTATGTTGCTGAAATTAACATACAACTCTTGCTCTTACAGTAGTAAAAAGAAAGAAAGGATGATTAGGTATGATGGCACATCAAAAGCTGATAGCTGACCTGATAACTAAGAATCTATAATTCCTAAATCTCTGCTTAAGAATTAGTCTTTACAGAACTACACACATCCCATAGTAGTTTTCCCTATTGCCTGCCCTACACTTACAATCATGTGAAGCATCAAATTTCTGTACTAAATGAAACAAAATTATTATAATGAAAATTCCCAGGTAATGTTATTACAACTACTGAGCAGCAGGGAAAAAAAAAAAAAAATTAGTTCCACAATATTTTTATCAGCCAAGTAATACAAGACCATATAATTGTTTTCAAAGTATGTAAGTAACATTTCAATCCCAGTTAAAAAAATCCTTTTGAATTGAAAGGATGCATCAGACTTCTCTAACTGTGCAATATAAAAGCTCCTGATTCTACACAAGCTTCTACATAAATATTTCTTTAATTGTCTTCCTAGTACCACTAGCACTTGCCTGTCTCAACCTGTAACTAATTCAGGTGAAATTATTGTTATAGCAAACATTCAGGAATGTTCCCTGACAGGAACAGTTTGTTTCTAGCCTTTTGTAGAGCAGATGGGTAGTGTATCTGAGTATATGTGGATCCAGGTCAATCACAGCAGTACAACCTAAATCTTGCCTGAAATAAATACTTAAAGATTTTGTCTTTTGCATGTTTTATTGTTGATTTAGTTATCCCCGGCTCTTCCTTATTTCCTTATAGTTTACTATAAACTTGGACATATGATGTCACATTTAGGAATAATTGGGTTTTCTTAAAAAAAGTTTGGTTTGATGACACATACAAGATCCCATAATAACAGATAAAATTTAATTTGGTGAATTGTACCAAAGCTGTTTGAAGTAACTTTAATCAATTCACTTGACAAATGTCACTGATAGGATACCTTGCCCATCTACATTGAGAATTCTGGCTAGCTTAATCTGCCTTTATCACCTACAAAGCTCTCAGTAACAGCACAGAGGCCTGTGTTCTGGCATTTTATCTTATCTACTAACAGTGAACTTTCTGCCTAGTAGGCTTGTACTCTGCAACAGAGAAGCAGGTGCCTAACATAACTACAAATCTACCTATATGGCCAGGCTTTTTGGTTTGGTAAAGATTAACTTTATCAGTCTATGCTGACAGACCAAGCATTATGTGATTTTGTCTTTGGTCACAGATTAGGCCTTGATAACCCATGAAGGTAGTAGGGCCCTGAAGATGTATTAGCTACTGAAAGGATCTGGGATATTAGGAAAAGTGAGCTACTGTAAGATGACCCCTTCATCAGTTTCTCAAAAAATATGGCTTTTGAATGGCAAACTTGGAGATGGTTGTCAGCGTAGATGTTATGAGCACAGTTAGCCTCTAGGTCACACAGCTACACCTTACTCAGTGAGGACAGCCTTAACAGCAGAGGTCCTAAGTCTGATCATTGTTTTTCATGAGGTATCAGTGACATTTAGTTACTTAAACTTACCTGATGAACTCTTTGATATTTAAGACAGAATATATTTTATATGTGTAATGGGCACAGATCACAGCTTCTGGGAGAAATTTTATTCTAGAATATAGTGATTTTACTGCTGAGAGGGCAGAGAGTGAAGTCTTCTCACTTCAGTGTTAGCCAGTTGTCTCAAAATCTATTTCAATCAGCCATGATTTTGTAATCAGATGTTGCATACTTACTTTAAAATATTTTCTTTATGCTTTACTACAGGTATACAACAGTTTCTGGAGATTCAGACCATCTGATTCTACCATCTCATTTCACATACTGGATCACTCAATATGCATAAAAAGTTTACAGATTTAGGCAATCAGTGTATTTGCAGTTTTCAAAAGCGAGCCAGACAATTCCTCCCTTTTCCACTTCTATTCTGTTCAATTTTCAAAATTTAGACTGAAGACGGAATCCTTCTGTATACCAAAAGTATTATATTATCAGAAGAATGGCTAACATTCCATCATATTCTTTTTGCAAGTCTTTCATTAAACAGTTAAGATGTGACAACCTATCAAGAAGAGCGGGAATTTTGAATGCTTATTCTATTTATTATCCAGTGAAGGCAACTAGTGTGAAAAGCACTAGCCATTTCAAAGCTCCCTACTAACTTCAGTAAGAATGGTTTTGAAAGTAAGAGCACCAGTGAATGAAGGGAAAAATATAAAAATTCAACAAAGAATGGTCATTTTGCACTTAGTCACATAAATAAGATGTCAAGGAGCAGGTCTAACTATAGAGAAAAAAAAGGGGTAGGGCAGGAAAACAAGAGGAATGGAGAATAAGTCTTTGGACATTCAGACATTCAACTCCCATAAGCTGATGCAAAAATTACAAGGGGTAAATGCACTTTAAAGAAAATTTAGAAGTTGAAGAGAGCTCCGATTGCTCAAGCAACACATGAAGTACAAGAAATCAAAACAACTGAAAAGAAACTATGCTTGAAAGAGGGATCAACTCTATGCTATGCCAACCTGACTACAGAAGTGAAAATATAAAGTCATATTTGGAGCTTAGTGAAACTATTTCCATTGTTTCCTCCATAACATCATGTGTCCCCAGAACACATTAGAAAACTGTTTCCTCTCACAACCTACTGTGACATTTTTCCTGGAAGAGATATAGGAAACTAATGAGGACGTGGGGATACCTTTTTTGTTCGCAAAAACCTTCTAGGAGAACTGTGTATGTCTTGAATGGAACCTACCAAAAACCACAAGATAACCACGAAAGGTTATGTAAGTCAGGGAACTACTCCCATACAGGAATTGTAGACCAAAGACTCCAGCTTCACTGTCCATGGTTACCACCTGGTACATGCCCAAAGCCTGTCAGCTGGAGTAACTCTTTCCCCTTTAACAGAAAACACACTTGAAAACACACTACTTTGCATCAGATAACAAAAAATTTGAATGATAGCATGGCAACATGAGTGATGATAATAACTGTTCTTCACATGCACAGGTGGATGAGAATGTTTATTTAAAAATACAGATAGTTGTCTGTTAGACATCCCTTAAAACTTCTAGGAGAATTCAGAATAAAAGAGCTTTTGTTTTTGAAAAAAGAAAGAAGTCTACAGAGGCATAATTTTTAAATGCATTCTCAATTCAGTATTCAGTCCTAGACAAAGTTTTCATCAAAACTTTTTGCAACTCTTCTCCCATGACCTAGAGGGAAATAATTTGGAGAAACAGTTACAGGAAATGAGGAATATCTAGGGCACAGGTCTGTGGGATTATTATCCAGGTCTCATTCCTCTCACCATACCCTTATCTGGTTTGATGAGCACTGCATAGAAAATACTCTGTTAGGCCATGGTATTTTGGTCCTTTTCTCATAGGATTGGAAGCAAGTATAACAAGTTCTAAGGGAAGGAAGCCACTACTTCATGACCACTGAATGCTCATTCTCACTTTTAGGTGCCTATTGTGAGTGTAGCATGTATACCAAGAGCATTCAGCTCACACTTCATCTTCCCATGTCCCTAAACTACACTTGCAACATTTTCACTTTCTACTGTTATGTTTCTTCAAATGTTCACAAAACCTCAAATGTATTTCAGGTTCACTGAGGTACCCTCAACAAAAGGTACATTTGGAATTCAGGAATTCTGGAATATTGTGCTGCCAGACTCACTATAGTGTTTAACTACAGAGTAAATCTGTCAAATGCACCTTTAACAAAACTAGAACAGTTTGAAACTTAGCCATCACTCTCACTTACTAAAGTAATACTAACGTCTCTTTTTTTAGGCTCTTGGATTTTGGTGTTTTACACTCCATTACATATTTTTCTAAATAGATTTTTACCAAGTATAAAAACTACCTTAAATTTTAAGAAAAATAAACTGAAAGCCTACATGAAAATTAGGACAGATAAAATAATGATGTTGCAAAGAACAGACCCATAAAATAGACAATCAAAATTTGTATCAGGTAACTCATTCCTTATAATGTCTTTAAAAAGTAAAACACTTAGTAATATGTCCCCCTCAGCCTCCTCTTCTCCAAACTAAACATACCCAGCTCCCTCAGCCTCTCCTCATACGAGCTTGGTAGCTCTCCTCTGGACACGTTCCAGCCTCTCAATGTCTTTCCTATAAT
>JAAGNO010020186.1:9884-21045 GCA_033439905.1 Ceryle rudis
AAAAAAAAAAATCCTTAGAGCTCAAGAGTTCAATTGATTTGCCTCTTACAGTAGTGTGTAAGTGGAATTTAGTGTCTTTTGGAAGGTTTTCTGCTAGGCTGCAGTTTGATTTTTAATTGACCTTGTTGAGAAGGCCTCTTTCTTGCTTGCTGTTAAGAAAACAGATCTGTTGATATTACCCTGTGATGAAGGATAACCATTTTTCTTTATGGTCAATGGGAGGGAAAGGAGCTAAGGAGTAGAAAGGCAGAGCTGGGAATCGAGAATCGGAGAATCTCTTAGAGCATTTATAGGGAAGAAGGCTTGTGTTAGATACACCCAAGGAGTGGGTGAGCCGACTTGTGTAACTGGTTCAGTGAGAAGTATCTTGACTTACTACTGTGGGTTCTGTAAATATAAACTAATGTTTGTTTGCAGTTTAGTGCCCCTGGCTCTGTCATCTGTGTACACACCCCCCCCACCGCCCACCCTCTGGTGAGTACCCAAGAATTAGGAGAAAATTATTTTTTACCTCATATATTTGCCCTCCTTTCTTTGAGGAAAAGACAACTCTTTCAGGAGCCCATGTCTGCGAGCAAGCCATCAGAAGGTTCTTAGGTTTGCTTTGAAAATGGGGTGGTGAACAGAGATAAAACCAAATATGGTTAGCGAGGAAGGTTTAGGAGAGTGAGCTCCAATGGCTTTTTTGCTTGAGACTGGAATTTTATATGTACCTATTTACAGTCAACTAAGAGAGACAGATAAACTATGCCCTAGCAAATTCAAGTATGATATGTTGCTTCTGGGTATCCTGAACTCTGTGATGTGGGTGAGACACACCCTAGGATGGCCATTTAAGGATGATACAGGTAACAAATTATTTAATCTGTGGGAGAGTTTCTTAAATTTTTTATATTAGTTGGAACTATCACTTTCACTGAAAATAAGCTTGAGGAATAGGGTTTGTTTTTTGTGTGGAAGATGACCTTTTTAGTCTCCTCAGACAAGGTAATGGGAAGTTTTCCTTCATTTACCCAAGAGAACGCCTTCAGTTCTAATTTATTTGGAGAGGGAGAAAAAAATCAGAACTTGCTGAAATAGAGCAAGCCTTGTCCAAAATTACATTCTTGTCACTAAGGAGAAACTTGTCTCACAGCTCCTAGTTATAATTTTCAAGGGCTTTTTGGGTAATCTCATAAATTATTTCTTTTGATCATTTGAATTTTGTGCAAGAATTGTGTACTTGTGAATTACTTTTTTTCCCCTCAACGGTAAAAGCAATAAAGAAGCAGTAATGAGGAACTTTTTGCTTCTGACAATATCCGAGTCATCTTTTTGTGAATGACATTTTGGAACTAATAGTTAACTGTAGTATAAATTGTCTCATTAACAAGTTTACTGTCAGCTCTAAGTATCTTGCAGAATTATTAACTGCAGTGGCCATTGAGATTCTTTCTTCAGTGAAAACTGTCTTGTTAGATTGTGAATGTTAATGATCTTCTCTTAATGGAGTGAATGGATTTCCAACGAAGTTCATAATTTTAGGAGTTCTTGGCTCTGATGAGAAAATTGCATAAATATTTTTTTTTCACCTGAGTATATGTGAAAGTTTTGGATGTGTAGGATTGTGCACGTACAAAAATGTTGTCCACTCTATGCAGTTAGTTTGTATAACTACGTATGGTTTTTTGCATGACCTAGCAAACTAGCTATTAACTGCTAGCTTCATCTTTTGACCTCTTAATAATAGATTTATAATTCTGGGCAGCTATACCTAGTTGGTTTTTTTTTTAACTGAAAAATCTTATTTTCTGAAGACATAATTTAAAAAGCTTGAACACGTGGCTGTCATTCTCTGTGAATGCAAAAACAAGCTAAAACCAAAATTTGGGTTAACTCTGTGAGTTCACTGTGGAGAGTGGAAAGCTGACAAATACCAGTTCATATTTATGCCTAAAACTGCTTAATAGATACATGAAATTAAGCTTTCAATTTTTTTACTTAAATAATTTCAGTAATTACATTTCCTCAGTGGGGAGGGACTCATTGCGGTATGGAAGGTGGCACTTTTTTGAGATCTGCTTACAAAATACATTCATCATATTTGAGTTTTTGGAAGGAGGTGGCATTTACAGAAGACTGCCAAAGCATTGTTCATTATCTGTTTTCCTTAGGATTAATTTCCCCATGGTCAAGTTTAAATATGTGCATCAGTATTACTGTACTTCTTGTTTTGGGTTTGTTTTGGTTTATTGAAAACACTTAGCTGTCATCTCTCAGCTGATAATGTTCTTGCTTCCCTAATGTTTGTTAATTGTGCAGGTCAATGATCCTACACTGTTTTCTTGATTACCTCCAACATATTAGTAACATTTAAAGTGTTACTACTATTGATAGTAATTTTTTGTCTCATGAATATAAATGGGATGTTTAGCACCTCCTCAATTTCCATAATCTCAGATGGTTCTACTTTATTACGGTGGGGTTTGGTTTGGTTTGGTTTTTTCCCCCTGCCTCAGCTTGTCATTTTAAGTTACTCTTCCCAGTTTCTCCCCAGTTCACCCAAACTGTACCAAAGCACCTGGGGCATAAATTTTAGATTCCAAAAACATGGCTACGTTATCTCTATCTGTAAAGTTCCAATTAGAGATGCATTTTACATCTTCAAAGAGTTTTTGTGATAGTCTAATTGAATCAGTAGTTTATATCATCTGAAAGTCTGAGTGATGTAAACTCACTATCAATATAGAAAGACTTTTTTCCCCCATCATGCAGTGGCATTTAAATTTATGAATCAGGGTTATCAGGCCTGATGGTTTAAAGGCTTACTAGTACTAATTCTTGAATGCCTGTATCATGCAGCAGAATGAAATCTGCAATACTTGTCCTCAGTTATGCATTTCTGTAACCTCACACATGACGACAGAGATAGAGCCCAGTAGCTTTGGCAAAAGCACTGTGCGAGAATGAATGTAGCGCTTCCCTAACCAAGCCGATCCAGGCAGTGCTGAGTATATATGTGGTGTGAGATATAGAAAAAGTAGAAGTGGCAGATAAGAGGAATCTATAAAGTACTTCTGTGGTTTGTCTGTAAACTGTATGTTAAATGTAGCCAGCACAAGTTACAGGATATGGGCTTGAAGTTACTGTTCTTGTTGAGTTTTAACAGGCCCTGAACTACATGGGAGTATCAGAATGGGTGGCTGGAATGGCTGTACTATTTGCTGATATGATTTGTCTGTTTGATCAATACTTTGTTTTTCACCTCATCTACTGTTTGTAACCCTATCTGCTACACAAATGCTTCTGCAAAGATCTAGGAGGTGTTTTGTACTGATGTAGTAGGTTAAGTTATTTTTATTTTATCCATCATTCCCATGAGCAAAACAAGTTTGGTAAAAAGTGCAGCATTTTTTTTTCCTCTAAAAGCCTGTTCTACATCATCAAATTCCTAAAAGACTTTGGGGAGCTAAGTAATTAGTTTTGACTGTCACTCACTGTCTGAATCCAAAACTTGTTTGCCGATTTATCAGAGTACATAAGATGTCTTCTCTGTACAGATTTGTGTGGCTGCTGGGCCATGCACTACGTATGCATACATCCAGAATGTACGTAAGTATGTGTGCATTTTCTGCTTGTACAACAGGTTAGGCATCTACCAGGAACCAGCATAACCAAATGAGCAGTACTCCCATTTTTGAAATGCCTAGTAACAGACTTAAAGTTTAATTTTCCTGGTCTTGTTTCTGTGAAAGATTGCGACAGTGATATGCAATACTGAAGAGAGTCACGTTTCAGTTTCCTGTATTAAAAAGTGCAGCCTTGTTTTGACTTAAATCCGTGCAGAAATTGTTACTGTTGACAGGGTCAGAGACCTGTAACCTAGTCCTACAGGGTACTGTGGCGCTTTGCTATGTGACAGTTCCTTTAGGCCCAATCCTTTGATGCTGCTGTCAGGAGTGAAATCCTGATGCTATTATTCTCAGTAGGGCCTCAAGGAGTAAAGGACCCAGTTGCTCAGTTTACAAGAAAAAGGACTTTGATATATGAACAGCTTTGATATTTATATTCGTCTTCACAAGGTGACTAGCTTCATATACTTTTGTAATACTCTTTTTTTTCCTGTTTTTTTTTTTTTCTTAATAAGAGGAATAAAAGCCAGAATCAGAATACTGAACATTTAACATGTCTGAAATGAATAAATGATGATTCTTGATATTCTGCTTGATACTATAACAAACATGGTATTGGAATGTGTTGTCTACAAAATGAAGAAGTACTGAAGAGTAGACAAAAAACTTCATTGGTTTACTTGACCTTTATTTCCACTTCTTTAAAAAAAAAAAAAATGACATTTGTATTAAATATTTGACTAGTTAATGCAATGTGATGTTTATTCTTAGACTGTTTTGTTTGCTTGTTTTTTCCTACTGGCATCAATAAATGTAATAAATAAATGTATAGGTTTTCATAATGTAAATTGATACATATATACGTATCTCTTTATACTTTTCTCAGTTCATATGTATAGTTTCCATTAATTAGAAACTTAAGCTCTGTACATGCATCAATGAAATAATATACCCTGGAAGACAAATTTAACATAGCTGAAGATGGAAAAAAAATGATCTTCCCAGACCATCACAGCCCATCAGAGTGAATGAACTCCTCTTCCTGCTTGTCTTGTCAGGTCTAGAAACAGAAAAGCTTTCTTACTGTGCTGGCATTGAGCAGATGTTATCATGGGTAACATTCTTCTCATTTTGAAGTTCTGCACATAGATGTTTAATGTGTCTTGGATAAGTTTTCTCAAGAACAAGATATACAAATACTTTTCTTTCTCCTTTTTTCTATTTCTTCTTTCCTTCAGAAAAAAAAATCTACAAAAATTCATCCCTTTTGAAAGGAGATACTATGGAAGATAAATAATATGTGTTTTATAAGCAGAATCATATGCAATGCTGAGTAGGGGTAGGAAAGTGCTTGTACAATCTGTGCCTTTTCATCTCTGCCAACAGATTTTGAAAAGCTGTTTACCTACCATTGAGGATGTGAATTGTATGTTAGAAAAGCAGTTTAGATTTCTGAAGCTCTGTGGTTATCATTACAGTGAAAGAAAATGCCAGTGTAGATCTTAAATATGGACTCTGTGTTCTTACAGAAAACGTAAGAGATTTTTGGTGTGCTTAGTTCTCTACATGCTACATTTATTTTAAATATTTACACTGCATTTTGTTAAGGAGAGGCAACTGTACAAGTTATTAGCTCACCTGTTGCCTGTTTGAAAGGAAAGACCATCTTGTTTTAACAAGAGAGTATGAGCAGGAGGTCTGTGTGGAAACAGTGAAAATACAAGTGATGGGAAAAGTTGTTAATAGCATCTTATGAAAATGAAATGCTAATAGCAGTCTCATGAAAGTGGAAGATAGAGATCTCCCTTTTATCAAAATCAAGTGTAATAATTATTTATGCAGGTTACATGGCATTGTTGGAGATAGCATTTGTATTTCTTAGTGTCAGGTGATAGCTTTTTAAAAATTATTCCTTGGGCAGTGTCAGATTATCCCTGTGCACTTATGCTCTGTGGGTGGCCTGCCAGCTTGGATTTGAGGGTAGAAATAAGACTTTCCACTTGCTTTCCCACCACTGCTCTAAATGTATTTACACTTTGGAAAAATTACTAATTGGCTTCTGATGCAGCGGATGAGCTTGGATAACAGTAATTGGACATTGAAAATATTCATCATATTACAATAGCTATGTCTGTGGCACCACTTTGAATCTGCTGCTTGCTGCTACTAACAAGCTGCTTAAAAAAGAAACACTGCACAGGACTGTAGTTGCTTCACATATCCCACAGAAGGTTGCTACAGTTCATACAAGTATGCACATGACCAAACACATTTTGAACCCTGTTACAGAACATTTTCTCATTTGGAAGAGTTTGCATTTGAATTAAGGTAAAAACCAGGGAGAGAGAAGGGAAAAGTCTAGTTTAGATTTATAATCCAGAATTGCCAGCTCTTTCGCCATTGCCTGCATGTCATTGTTTCCATGCTTCTATGGGACATTCTGTAGTGTTCTCATAAACTAGTTTGCATTGCGGAATAATAGGGTTGAAAGACTATAGTGCTTACTCTTGCATTTATTCATGTCGCGTTTAATAGGATATATTTACTAATGTAGCATATCATGATTCATACTACTTACAAAGGTAATCCTTCCCTGCCTTCCACCCACAAGCTGCTTGCTCTGAATAATCTCTAAAACCAGTTATCAAAAAAACCCATCCATCAGGTCTTGGAAGGTGGAGTTTTCTGGTAATGAAAACTGTGGTAGTTTTCATTAAATATTTTTGCTACAGGCCTGTGATCAACAGAGATAGTTGCCCAGTTGCTTATAACTGACTGTTGTCCTGGGAATTACTATTGTAACATGCTACTTGGAAGTACTAAAAAACCACTTTTGCATGACTTTAGAAATAGTTATTATTGGAGAGTAGGTGTGGCTTATTACTTCTTAATAGTTGTACAGTGCAATTATGTCTTTGTCTTGTTACTTCCTTTAGAAGAAAAAAAGATGAGGTAGTGTGGGAGGATCACCTGGATAATTGTGTAATAAAGCTGGATAACCTCTGAGAGACCACATGTTTATCTGTGCTGTCCAGTATGACTTAAGAGTACAAATCAGTTAGGCTTTTTTTTTTTGCTACTTGAAGAATTGCTCAGATTCACACTTAAATGTGGCACTTTTAAATGACTCATAATCCACGCAAATTATGCTTTAGATTTCTAATCCTATCTGACAGTAACAGCAAATATCAAATTGATGTTATATATTCTAACAGCCATCTGAACATTGTACTAACAGACAGGGTGTAAGTAAAGCTAATTAATTCAGTTTTGGTAAACACTTTCTCATTCAAATTGACAGTATAACCATGCATAGTCTAGCTCAGAATGGATTAAACTGCTTTACTACAGCACTAGGGGGTTAAATATCACAGCTAAGTTGGTACAACACCACATGTGGCAAGAAGCCTCACGCAGATGAGCAAATTGGCCAACTGCTCACCTAAGAGAGCTCTTGATTCACAGTCTGAATAGAGTTGTTCAGATGGTTAGACTTAATGTTTATCTTTTGTACTCAGTTTGGCAGTAAATAGATTTACTCCCTCTCCCCCAAAATCTATATTTATAATTCTTAATGATGTAGCATCTAACTGCCAAATGCTCACTTGATGTTTTTGCCACAACCAGCTAAGCAAAAAGAAACTTAATGTACAGCCATCTTTCCTTTGATGTGTGTGGTAAACTTGCTGCCGTTCAGCATTCTTGTCTTCTTATCTGTAAGTTTTAAAATCTGTCAATGATACCTATGATGTATCCATTTTTGGGGCTGAGTATAAAATAAAAAGGCATACAAGAAGGGGAAAAAGTTTAGAAACTTGTGAAAGTAATGCTCAGTGGCATTCTTTGAACTGAAATTCACACTATCTAATATAATTTTTCAAGGTATTATAACAAACTTAGTGAAACTGCTGTTAAACCATGAACAGTGGAAGTGATTTAAATCTCTCCATCTAAACTTGCATAAGCTGGATGCAGCTGAGATATGCTTTCAAAATTGGAAACATTTAAGAAGTAGGAAGTTAGCGTACCTCTGGTTTTGGCTACACTGGTGATTCAATTCAGCATTGGTCCATGCTGATGTTGAAGGAGTGGTCTTGGTTTTTCCCATCGTGTCTTCCCAGTTTAAGTCTCTTTGTTCCTACGTTTTTTTTTCCTTTGTGCCAGCACTAGCATTTTTGGTAGGCACACCAGGCCAAGGAGTTGGAATTGATCTGGATTAAGGGACAACTAGGTGACTAAAAAAAGAATTGCATGGTCTGAGTCAGAGGATGGTGGTTGTTAAGGGTTCATACTGAATGTGGAGTCCCACAGGGATCTGTGCAGGGACCTGTCTTTATCAGTGACTGGAGCAGGAAGTGTGGCACACTCTCATCATGTTTGCAGGTGACACCACACGGTGGGGGGTTGACCATGTGATATGCTTCAGGGAAGGGCTGGTGGAGATTCCTAGAAAGCAGGAAGAATGGCCTGTTGAGAATGTGAAGATACTTTGCAGAGATACCAAATCTTGCACCTGGGAAGGCAGAGCCCCTGGCAGGGATACAGGGTGAGGACAGAGGGGCTTGGAGAAGCAACTCTGCAGGAAAGGCCCTGAGGGTGCTGGCAAACAGCAACTCCCTGGCAATGAAGTTGGCCAGTAGCATCCTTGACTGTATCACCAGGCATGTAGCCAGTAGAGGCAAGGGATTTTCCTCCCTGATTGTTGCATCCCATCTATGTACTGCATCTGGTTTTAGACCCTTAATATGAGAAAGTTGCTAATAAACTGGAGCAAGTTCAGCAGAGACCACCGTGATGGGCACTTGCCCTGCTAGGAGAGGCTGTGGGAGTTGAGCCTTTACAGCTTGGAGAGGAGGTGGTCTCCCAGTGCCTATGAAGAGGTTATAGAGAAGATGGATTTGCATACTTTGCATTGTCTAAAATGAAACAGGAGTGATATAGGTTAGATATAAGGAAAAGCTTTTTCACCATGATTGGATTGCTGGAGTGATTATGTGGTCTCTGTCCTGGGAGGTTTTCAAGACCCAGCTGAATAAAATGCTGAGTTAAAATCACAGAATCATCTAAGTTGGAAAAGATCATCTAGAGTATTGAATCAAACCATTAACCCTGCTCTGTATATCCACTGCTAAACCATGTCCCTAAGCACCATATCTACATGACTTTTAAAGACGCCCAGGGTTGGTGACTCAACCACTTCCCTAGGCAGCCTGTTCCAGTACTTGACAACCCTTTCAGTGAAAATATTCTTCCTAATGTCCAACCTAAACCTCCTCTTGTGCAACTTGAAGCCATTTCCTCTTGTTCCATCGTTTGTTACTTGTGACAAGAGATCAGCACCCACCTCTCTACAACCTCCATTCAGGTAGTTGCAGAGAGCAATAAGGTCTCCCCTCCGCCTCCTTTTCTTCAGACTAAATAGCCCCAGTTGCCTCAGCCGCTTCTCACAAGACTTGTTCCCTAGACCCTTCACCATCTTAATTGCCCTTCTGTGGACCCACTCCAGCCCAGTTACTGGGCTGATGTCACAGCTGAGCCTACTTTAGGGAGGGGTTTAGTACTAGAGACCTTCTGAGATCCTTTCCAGCCTGAATTACTTTGTGCTGTGATTACTCATAGTTCTGTGATGTAGCCAACCTCTAGTTGAAAATAACACTGTCAGCAGTTGGGTGGCAATAGAAAGAGCCTTTTAAAAGTGAAGATTTACTCCTCCTCCCTGAAGACAGCCTTCAATGTTTGAACTAATATCTCTTATTTTCTGTTGCTGTAGACAAGAGGAGCACAAGGTAGGTTATTTTGACTTAGTTGAGGAAGAGTAGTATCTTAGAGAAATTTGACTTGTTTGCTAGCTGCTGGTTAACTATAGTGTTTTAAGTCACATTTAAACCTTTAAGTGTCTTTCAGGAATATTTGTTTCTCAGTTATTTTTAATCCTTTTTATGTTAAATTGGAGTACTGTGTTTCTAGATACTTGCCCTCAGTTTATTTAGATTTTAGTTGTAAAAACAAGCATTTGTTCCTAGTGAGAAGCTTGAGTCATCACATAACTATGAACAAAGACACCATATACAAAGTTCGGTGGCACGGACACTTGTCTCTTCTCATGCTCACTACTGTTTTTCTAACAGTGAATCCCACAAATAAAATGGAAGAGGAGAAAAAAAAAAAAAGAGTTCTTCAAGTTTTAAAAAGTGGTGATAACATATGTAAAGTGGTGAGGTTTCTGCCCAGTATCCATTGCTTGATTGAGTCAGCTAAGTGTTACATCAGAGGGAAGAAGAGAAAGGGTAAATCTGTGACACTGCTACTCCCCAGTGTCATCGCATCACTCTTGATTTGAGGATCAAAGTATGTATTTACAGTTGCTGATTAGAAAGCCTATGTATAATAAACAGCCCTGAAGCTTTAAAAGCTCAACTCACTGGAGATGCCTGCTTTTGCTTTCCAGGATTTTTCCTTTAAATAATGAAACATTTCTTGTAAACCAGGAATACTGTAAAACAACATTATCTTAAACTTTGCCCAATGCCTAAAGGGAATTGTGTCATTTTCAAAACCTTCTTGTATTTGTGTTTTTAGTAATACCTAAAACTTGCAAAATACTTTTAAGTTGAACACTTTTAAATTGAATTTTATTTTCTGTCTAATCTCGGAACAACAAGGCTGCTGTATGTGATTACTATATTGCTCCATTAAAACGTTTGCTCAATGTGAGCCATTGCTTTATTTCTCTTCCTGAGTGCTGAAAATATGCTTGGTTTAGTGGTCCTTTATGATTTCCTGTAGGTACCTTCCATTTCACTCCTTTTGACAGGAATAATCTCTCCTTGGATGGGAAATTACATTTCACATGTGCTGCAGATCTGAGGCAAAAAGGTGAAGAGATCTCTAAAAGTACTGGAACTTTGTTACCACTTTTCTTCTAATAGGTGTTAATGCCTGATCTGTGCAAACATACGGTTTGAAAGCAACTATATGAAGGTTTGTCCAGATGCAGAATTCTTTCTGTTACCACCAGGAAAATTTGCGTTTCTATCAAGCAAATTTAGTTTTCTCACTTCTTTATGCTATCCAATGTTTGCTCCCTGGTACAGGTTTGTGTTACTGCTGGGGCAAGCTATTACCTATTTTACCAAATGCTAATCCTACTCGTAGTGTTGGTTTTATGTTAAAATGCTGAAGAAGAAAATTGTAAAACTATTCTGGTGATAAATTATATTGTGCTAAGAGTGGAGCTGTTCTGGGTCTGGCCATGGTTTGCTCTACTTAGTACTGAGTTTGTCGGATCATTGTAAGTTTTATTTTTCAGAAGTACAACAGAAACCATTACACTGTTTCATGTTTAGATTTGGAGTGTTTTAAACTATATTTGTAAGACAATTAATTTCAGCTTCAGGCTCTTGGATCAACACCTACTTGGCTTATTTAAGATTAGTACAATAAGTTTTGGGTTCTTTTAAATTATTTTTTAATTTACAGGCAGCCCAGGGGGGTGGTTTAGTCACCATCCCTGGATGTGTTTAAAAGCTGTATAGATGTGGTGCTTGGGG